>RPOG01003416.1:17704-64279 GCA_008086565.1 Thalassoma bifasciatum
GTAACATTAGACTTTTATTTTAAAGTGAAGAGAATAAAACAGGAAACAGGAAACTGCATCAGCCAGAGGAGCCCAAATGACATTTGTGACCAAGTGGAAAAGTTTGTAGATTTCTCTGAAATACTGATAAAAAAGGTTTTTTCACTTCATTGGTGACTGGAACAATTTCCATGTCAGGTGGTACAACCAATGTAATAATGTGAAATGTTATTTTAACATCAAATTATTTATCTTATTCACAAATAAAACTAATAAAACACACAAGATGAAAATGTATGAGTCACTACAGACACTTGAGATACACTTGCCAATAATTTCACACAGAAAAAATAACAGGAACATATAAATATTTTTCATATATTTGGTTGCGCCACCTGACATTTTTGGGTGCTCAAATTAAAAATACTAAAAAATAATGAACCTAAAAACTTTGAAATGTTGGTCATCGACTGAAATCTGTTAGAAAACATAATTCTTCACTCAGAAATATGTTTTTTATCCCTTTTCAAAGAACTTGTAAAAAAATAAGTTTTTAGACCCTCTTTTTGTCATTGACCCATTTATATATATGGTCGGAATGATAAGCCCCCTCCTGTGAATTTTGTTTTTTATTTATATTTTTCAAAAACTTCACGTATTGTTGAACAGAACAATGTTGTTTTTATTACACTCTATAAGACTCAACTTTGTGGCCTATTGGGACATGTTCTAATTATTTTACATACTGTAGTGCCATTTTTTTTTGTGTGTATTCATTTGCTATACATCAATATCACCCTTCTATCAGAGGATGTAAGAACATGTAAGAGTTATGTCTTAATTACAACAGTAAATTGCTTGAAATACTTTTTCACATTCATGTATATTTCATTTGGGACAAACAGCATAGCTTTATCCCTTAAATTCTTTGGAACCACAGGAAGTTTATTTGGGGGGTTGCTTTGTGAGACATGATACATTTTGTTAATGTCTTTTTAACCTTTTGATGTTTATTTCAATGAAGACAGTGCTGTAAAAACCATGATGTTGCTCATAAAGATTTTCCATTATGTGCACTTTGTTGTGCACTTTTACAAACCCATCACTGAAAAAAAAAAGTGCTGCAACACATGATGAATGTTTGAATTCTTGGTGGACCTTCAAATTAAAATATCACACACAGTAGTTTGAACTACTTTACTCCAAATGTCCACTTCCTCCAGTATAAATCTGGTTCAGATAAAATGCTGTATCTCAAAATATCTGAGTTCCCTTGATTCAACCTGTTTAAAAACAGCAATTCCTGACTGGATGTAATAGCGGACATGAGGTGCGCATTTTTAGTTTGTGAATAAAACCTTTATTCCTGATTAGGGAAAATGTAATGGGTACTTTGTGCACTAATTTTGGCTGCTCTGTATTTGGAACACAGCAAAAAAAATGTGAACAAAAGCTTATTCTGGGAAGAAAAAAAAAAAGTCTCGAGGAATCGCCAGTAATTTGTGAGGTCAAAATGGAGTCATGTTCTAAAAAGGTTGTATGAACACCATCCTGTGTCCCTGAATCTCCACCAGGTTGAAGGTTGAGTCATCAAATGAAGAAGGACATGAGGGTTTCAAATAAAAAAACTCAAGCAGTCAGTGGCAAAACAGGGTCACATAGCCCTGTCTTGAATCTCATTAAAAAGCTGTAAGGGGGTCTGACCTAAGAACCGGGGGTCATACCAGAAGAGCATCAGATCTGGTGAAGCTTGAGAAAGAAGATAAAGATTTGACAAAGCAGAGTGGGCCGAGATTCCTCAAGAGATGTGTCACAGACTTGTTACGAACTGCTATAAATAACTGCTCCACGCTGTTATCGGCTGAAAGGACTCATAGTTGACTGCCAGCATCAGGGGGGATAATTATTCTTATTCTGGTGATTTTATAGTTTTTGTGGAAACATTTAGTTCCTGTAGGCAAAGTAAAATAACGTCATCATCCAAACATACAGACTGTCCAAAAAGTTTCTTTACATTTAGTCAAATTATTACAAAGGCAGTTGATTCAATATCTTAACCAGATTTGTTCTATTGTAACCAGTGTTTGTCAAAGTTTGTAATTACATTGAAATGATGTGTTTCAGGTATCCTGTTGGTGTAAGAGGTAGTGTAAATGAAACTCTAAAAATGACAACTTCTCAAGAGAAGGCACAATGTGTATCATGGTTCATTGAGACAAAACTGGATGTGCAGACTCAGCAAAACTACAGAACTAACTATGGAAGAGATGAATTCATGCATGGTATGACTGTGTATTATTAAAAAGATATATATAAGGTGGCACACTTTGCTAGTTTACAAGTGACAAATTTGCCAAAAAAATAAAAATAAAATAAAATAAAAATAAATAAATAAATAAAAGAAATTGAGTGCTTAAGCCAGGTCAACTTATAGATAACACAAATGAATGGAATAGTTGTCTTAGTCAAGCTTAGCCTCGCTTAGATGTAGCATCTAAGCTACACAACAACTTTAAAATATAAATAAAACTGCAGAAAAAATAGTGCATTGGTAAAAGTCGTACCAACCTTGTTACGACTTTTACTTCCTCTAGATACACCAAACTGCACAATCCATACACACAGAAACAGCACAGAAAACACATTTAATGAGGCATTACACATCGTAATGTTGCAGTAATTTGGCGTGGTTCATTTATTCATTCATTCATTCAAGCTAAGGTGTCGAAAACCACGACACAAAGCCACAAATGAGAACAAAAACCTCATTGGCTGCATGTGATTAAAGGGAACTAATCTAAGGTGGTCTTCTTCTGATTTCTTTTGACTCTGGGAACTTCTGATTTTATAAATTCTTTTGCTAACCTGTTGCTGCTGATGTCTGTAGCTCGATCCTCTGAAGTGTTCTGATTTTAGATGCCATGTGAAACTAATTGGCGTAAATTTGTAACTTTTAAACTCACAAATTCACCACTTTATACATATATTTTTGGTAACACTTTATTTGACGCCAATGTTTATACCACATTATAAATACATTCATATTTTTTTATAATGACATTATAGCACTCAATAACTACAGTTATAGACATTCATAAATTACCATAATGATTTATAACAATAATCATAACACACTATAAAGCATTTACTCATCACTTATAAGGTCAGGTTTTATAATATGTTATAACTGTTTGAAACTCACTGACAATACCCACATAGACAATGCATTATACTGATATTTATCATATTCTCATAAAGATGTATAACTATTATTATAAACACTCATAAATTACCATAACTCTTTATAACAATGAGCATGACACATTATATAGCATTTTATAATAGCTTATAAGATGATTGTGGGTCCCTTGATATCCGATTTTTGTTGTATAGCCATTACACTGTGTGCCACTGGATGAAAAAATAAATAAATATATATATATATATATATATATCTCGTGACCCTCGAATACTCTCATATGCATGGCACAACATTTTTTTTTTTTTTTAGGTTTGGAGTTGGAAAGGGGGAGAGAGTAGGAAGTGACATGCAGGAAACAGGCCGCAGGTCGGATTTGAACCAGGGCCACCAGCTCGAAGGCAAACCTCATGGTGCGCGAACATATCCACTTGGCCATCTGCGCCACCAGCACGATTTATGGAAAGCAAAGGATTTCTGATACTACTGCCACCTTTGATGAGGCTGTGTTACAGCAAACATGGCAAGAAATAGAGTATCGTCTTGATGTGTTTTGTGCAAAAAATGGTGCCCATATAGAGGTGTATCAAATCAGGTAGAAGAAAAAGAAAAAAAAAGAAAGAAAAAAAGCTTTGACAATAACTGATTACGATAAAACAAATCTGGTTAAGCTATCTTTTCAACTGTATTTGTATTCAAACTTTTTAATTCTCAGAGACTTTATGGACACCATGTTTGGGGAAAGCTGTGTTCTCACTAAACTGATCAGTTCAACAGCACTTAGAGAAGTTTGGGGAAAAAACGTACAATTTCAAATGAGGGGTCTAATCATTTGACCTCAACTGTAGTTTGCTGAAATCATGGATCAGAATATAATACAGAACAGATAGCAGGAGTAAATAAAGCACAATTCTAGAGGCTAAAAGTGGCCTCAAACCATCCTCTGTGAATCCCCCTGTGAGTGTTATGTAGGAGCTACAAAGTATAGAGGTGTACACAGAATATTGGGAATCTCTCTCCAGCACAACGTCTAAGGTTGGCAGTGGTCGGCCGCTGTTTCACTACTGGGAAAAAAACAATCTGCTCTCTACTCTCTGGAGAACAGTTTCTATTTAGTAGACTCAAACTTTCTATAAAGAAGAGCACAGAGCAGTGAGAGTGTTCACAGGGGCTACATATCCTCCAGTACTGAGTGGTAATAGTTGGAGATAACACAAATACAGAGAGGCAGAATCTATTAATAACACATTGTTTATGTTGTTAGCCACTTTGATGGATTGTCAGCACTTAGTGAAAGACTGGCTGAAGGCTCGTTAAAGACTTCCAAATGTCTGAGATGAGCACTATTACCTGAATTATTGATCGCTTCTCTTTAGTTTAATGGTGATGATTGAGATATCACCACCAATAATGTTTGAGAGCGAGATGTGATGAATTAATGATGAAGCGGGAGATGGAAACATAAACAGGGATGTTACAGCGTCTGCTCTGTTGATGCATGTTAGGAATGGAGTGCGGAAAGACAATAAAGAGCATGTGTATGTGATACTCTGAGAATGTTGACGTGACTTTGTTACCAGGCTGAAAACACACTGAAATGAGTTACTGCAACGATTGGATGATTGTCACTGTGTAGACACCACAGTTTGAGGGAATGTCACCTTTAATTGGCACCAAACGTTGGGATAATTCATTCTGACCAGGCTCCAATTAGGAACACGATAGAAGGAGCAAACCTGACACTAAAATATTCAGCTTAAATGGTCTTGAGCTTTCAGGTGTATGCAATCATAATGTTTATGTTACAGCCTGGATTAAACTTCAAGGTCATATGATTTATTCCTGTATTAAAAAGAAAAAAACACTTGTGTAAGGAATTTCATTTGGACACTTAATGGAAACCTACCCTTGCCAATTAGAGCAAGGTGACCATGAAATGTCACAAAGTGGATATCAGGCACCCATTTGAAGACACTACCTGTGATTTATGCTCCCATTATAAAGAAATATACTCCAGTTTAAACAACATGCCATCGCGTCTACCTCGTCAAAGCGTTTTATACATTTTAAGAGTTGTAATTTCACTAATGGGCAACTGTGTCTAACTGTCCAGGGATTTTAAAAGTTTATGTTTTTGAACGAAATTGAACCATAACCTGAGTATTCAAACCCAAACAAGCTGCAAGACAGTCTCAACTGAGTGTGTTTGAAAGTGAATGTCATACTTAATACTTAATGACAAAGCAGAGGTCTTTGATATCTGCAGGCTGATACGTAAACTTTGCACAAAAAAAAGTAGCCAGATCTGTGTTTGTTAGATTTTATTCCTCCTTGATTGTAATGTTTGTAAAAACATGTATTCGTGAAATGAGCAGCAGAGGTGAGTCTGTGGGTTGTGTCCATGAAAAAATTAACAAATCTTCTCTGCTGATTTCAAACACTTTATTCTGCTGTTTTTTAGTGTTGTTTAGTGACACTGGCAGTTTGACTCTGGGCTCATTGAGCGAACAGGAGCCTTAGTAGTGTGTGGGAGAATGGCCAAACGCACTGCTTAGAGTTTTTGGCCTGATTGTCTTGAAGATGTGACCTGTCAAACAATAACACCGATTTTTTTTTAAGATGAGCTCTGGGAGGATGGGAACCGTCCATGGAGCAGAAGAGCAAAAGGTCACTTGATCACGACTTTTAGAGTGAATCAAGTTCATCATGAAGGAATACAATAAGTAAGACACCGTTTACAAGACAATGCTTTTCGGGTGAAACACAAAAGAATGGTTGCATTTCAGCCCCCTGTTTTCAACAGACACGGCGTTTTTGCCGACTGAAAATGCAATCCAGAGTGAAACTTTTGAAAATGCCGATTTTACTGTCTCTGTGTAAACACTAAGCAGGGGAAAACCTGGAAACGCTGACGTCATGTTCCCTGCACAATAAGCCTCCACCGTGCCAGACATGAACCGAAAAACAACAACAACAGTGACCTACAATTTTGTTCTTCTGCTGCTGAATCTGCTGACTGACTTCAACCAAAATGTGCATTTGTTGCACTTTTGCTGCAATTAGAGAAGAAGTTTTTTAATATAAACTCCAGATGACCGGCTCACCTCTTCTTCAGCCTCTATACTGGTGTTGTGTATATGGCTTCTACAGTTATATCGCCATCTAAAGGCCTGACATGTACTACAGCATTTCCAGTCCCTCTGTGTCTCCTGTGTTTCAGGGTGAAACGTCTTATAAACAGGGCCTAAGGGAGTGGTCACACTGGCCAATCAGAGGGTGAATTCCAATTCTTGTCTTAACCCTCAATCTTAACCCTCAATCTCAAAATGCGCGCTCCCGGGAAGTGTAAGTGCTGTCCCGATTCGCAGAATGTTAAGGTTGAGGGGCAAGTTTGAGGCTGTACCTTTATACTGAGATTTTCAGACACCACCCTTGGGACTAAGGGACATCCAGAATGCATTGCGCATTTCAGCAGATAAACATGGCGTCATAGAAGGCGAGCTACAAATAAAAGTATTTTGTTTGTTAATGGAGATATAAATATTACGGAAACCATTGTATTATCTTAGTTTAGACCCATTTTATGGATTATTTACCTCATTGTTGCATAACATTTGTTTTTTTTACGATCTTTTGTCAATAGCGGCCGGTGTGTTGTTCCTATCGTTTAAGTTAGTAAACGTTACAAAATGGTCACTTTCTGTCCGTCGTTATGTAGTTGTTTATCAAGATAACAGCCTATATAACATGCTTGTGCCGATAATGATATAAGATGACCAGGCAAATCTCAAAAAGATGCCCAAAGCCCACGCAACAGACATAAACACAGCTGCAGACGGCATAGTCGCTGACCCTGTAAATCTCCCCCTTCTTCTTCTTCTTCTGAATTGAGAGACTGAATGCCGCTTTGGCATAATGCTGCCCCCCACAGTCTGAAGATGTATCTGCATTTAAGGGGTGTCCCATTTCTAAGCCACAAAATAGCCCTTAACACTTGGTTTTGAGGGCGACCAAGATTGAGGGTTGAGCTTGAGGGTTAAGATTGAGGGTCAAGAAAGGAATTGGATTTGGGCCAGACTGTGCTATACCCAAGCATGATTGCTCCCACCCGCAGCAGCTGAATGGCATCTTTACCAGATGTGGTATCTATCAGTAGAGACAGTAAAATGAAGAATACAGGGATCATGGCTACATCTTTAATTACCTCTTTGGCTTCTGATAAGTCGTGGTTGACAGACAGCCCTCTAATACCCCACCATTGATTAAAATCATTGTCAAGAGGAGCAGTTGCACCTCTACGTACTGTCTATGCATTTAACCAATCTAAAAATAACAACAGGCAAATGCATGAGAAACCCTCCAAAGGGCTGTTTGGGTTCAGTGGTAACACCAACTCTCTTTAAAGAACACAATGGATTCTTGATAAGTTAATTTAGTGGTTTTCATCACGGTTCTCAGTGACTTGTGTCTCAATTAAAAGTATTATTCATTCAACAGTGATGTAAGCTGGGTTTCTAGTAGCCCTTCTCCATGGACATATAGCACTTAGTCACCATTGTGTAACTAACCTTCAACTGCACTGGTGAATAGAAGCAGTCATCACCACACTGGACCTAATCAGGGCTCAAACAAAGCAGCGCCTATACCTTAGTTTCTCCACGTATCTCACTAATAAAAGAGTCTTGTATAATAATTTGGTAAACAATTACTCTAAAGTCCCTGCATTGTCTGTTACAGTTCACTGCTGCTGAAGCATTTATAACTTTTTCGAAGCCAGAAACTATGGCGTCGTTCCCTGAGGCTAAAATTTCATTAACATGTAAATCTAAAGCTGCCCCAAAGAAAAGGAATTACTCTATTAAAATTGCAGAGCCAATGTTTTACTTATTTTTGTGCCAGGATGCTCTTTATTGTATAGCACTTTTAATAGTTCAGGACGGGAAAAGGTCCCTGTACACCCAGAGGACATCTTCAACCCAGCAGCAGTGCTTTGAGCTCCGACAGCCACATTTACAAAAGAACTAATACTCAGACTGAGCTGTTAATCAGATAAAACATCTGCGTATGCATGGAATAAATTGGGAATTGGTTTTCTATAAAGCGAGTCTTTCTGTCAGCTTTTATTCCCCCAACGCCCCACACAAGATTTCAAGCCTAATCCACCGCTTGTATGAAAAACAGGCTCCATCTTTGTTTCAAGGCTGCTCACGGTGTTATCATGCATATAAGCACTGTTTCTGCAGCAAACACTAAAGTGGGAATCATAGGGTGTACATAGAAGGATGACACAGCCATGTATCAAAGAAATAATCAAACAATACTTCTGCTAGAAGCGTTCGAGTCTAAAACCTGGAGATGTATTTTTAAAGTTTTCTCTTCGCCAACTGTATCAGCTGACCAGCCAAGAGTCATCATGTTTGGGATATGATGAAAGAAAACTTTTAAAAAGCAGATTTAAGTCGTTCATTTATGATGTCCCAAAAGTAAATCAGCCTTAACCTTTCTAGCTAGTAATTTCTGGCACTTCTCAAATTGGACCCTTCTCACTTTTGTCCTACTGATGTGGCAACTCTGTTTGAAAATATACAGTACAGGTCAGAAGTTTGGACACACTTTCATTCGAAGTTTTCATTCGAAGTTTTCATTTTCATGACTATTTACATTGAAGATTCTCACTGAAGGCATCAAAACTATGAATAAACACATGTGGAGTTATGTACTTAAAAAAAAATAAAGGTGAAATAACTGAAAACATGTTTTATATTCTAGTTTCTTCAAAATAACCATCCTTTACTCTGATTACTGCTTAATACACTCTTGGTATTTTTCAAGAGGTCGTCACCTGAAATAGTTTTCTCTTCACAGCTGTGTCTTATCAGGATTAATTAGTGGAATTTCTGCCTTTATCAATGGGGTTGGGACCATCAGTTGTGTTGTGCAGAAGTCAGATTAATACACAGCCAACAGCTCTATTGGTCAACTGTTCAGCCCCCCAGTTATGGAACTCACTCCCACCTGACCTCTGCAACACTGAGTCCTTACCCCTCTTCAAAACCAGACTCAAAACTCATCTGTTCAAGCTCGCCTACTCCCTCTGACCTTTCACCAACCATTGCACTGTTTTGTATTGTAATTTATTGTATTATATTGCACTGTATTGCATTGCTTGTTTTATATCTGTTTTAGTCCTCTTTTAATGCACTTCTATACTTGTAAGGTGACCTTGAGTGCCATGAAAGGCGCCCTTCAATAAAATGTATTATTATTATTATTATTATTATTATTATTATTATTATTAAAATTCATGCTATGACCAGCATTGCTTTAAGACATGAAGGTAAATAGTAAATAGTCCAGTAAATAGTCATAAAAATAAAGAAAATGCAAATTGAATGAGAAGGTGTGTCCAAACTTTTGGCCCGTACCAACTTCAAAAAAGATTTGGAGCAGACTCCAATCAATCCCATAAAAGCAGTTCCATTTTGGCACCATGGGCACATGCCACAAAAATGATAATATCTTAACACAATTAACTGTCCGGCAGATTCACAGAATTCCTTCACAGGATAAGATAAGATAATCCCTTTATTTATCCAACAACAAGGAAATTTACATTGTTTCAGCAGCATATAGCACTGATTGCACACATAAAGAGAACAGTTGTATACAGGTAAGTCAAAAACGAGACAAAGGATTAAAAAAGTTAAAAAAGGTAAAAAAAAAAAAAAAAAAGCCCCATATAAGAAAAGCCTTTCTACATAATTAGATCAGTCAAGGGCTACATTAGCGACAAAAAGAGCAATGCAATATTTTAATTCAGAGACACAGGTACTGTATGTACACAGTGCACATGAAGTGAAACATGGTATTGCACAGTGATCCAGTGAACAAAATTCTGCAGTTTACCTTTTTTTTTTTTTTTTTTTACAGGTTACACAATGTCCCAACTTCATTGGAATAGGGCTTGTACATAGATAAGTACCCCCCCACACCCCTAAAATAAAGAAAGAAAGAAAGAAATGATTACCATGTTGCCAAGAAAATAGGATAAACATCTAATTCCTGAAAAATGAAGATAATGCTCAAAGGAAACAGAAAAACAAATAATTAAATCGAGAGATGATCAGACAAACTGCTACCAAAACAATTTCATTCAGGAACACTCTCGTCATAGATTTGAACCATTTATTGCCAAATGGAATACAGTTATAGTTGGCGTTACAGCTCTGGTTTCGGAGTACTCCCTGGGTTAGCCAGGCCGCCTGCTTGAGCTTTCCAGGGAGTGCAAAGCAGACCCCCCCCCCTTTGGGGAACAAGACACACACTTTATACATGAATATTATGAATATTATACATGTATACAGACTTAACAGGAGGAGGCTGGGGTGGAGGAGGTAACTTGGAGACACAGCAGTGTGGTGCATAGCAGTAGCAGGAATAGTTGTGAATGTAGACATGTTTAAATACATCGCCTTGGGGTCGGCAGCGAGTTGTGATTGGTTAAGTGGAGAGGTGTGACTCCAATGTCAGCCTGTCAACTGGTATCAGCTGGGCGTATGACTTCCGTGTCCTGCATGAACTAACGCAAGCTTCATTAACAAGTTAAATACATCCTGAATGACACAATTTTAAGACATTGATGACAACATATGGGCTGAAAACAATTCATTATTATTATTATTTTTTTTAACTTTTAATGTTAAAAAAGGGACATTAATTATTTGGCCGTGTGGGGTGGTGGGGTGAACTGTAAATAGTTATAGTAAACTCTATTGGCAAAGAGTGGTATCAGTGTTTTCAGGCCCTCCACCCAAGTTCCTATATGATGCCATAATTTATCACAAATTCATATTATAACAGAGGGATAAAAGCAGGTGTTCAACTTAACCAGCACAGTTTGGCTTTAGCGAGCTTTAGAGGCCATTCAAACACTCTCAGAAATAGATATAAACAGTCTGTGTTAGACTCTGTTTGATTGGTCAATAGTGTTGATATGAAATGGGGTGAAAGTGACACAGCCACATACAGGGTTTCTGAACATCTCTGTAAACAAAAACTTATAAAAGTAAAAGGAGCATTTTTTCAGAGTAGCCTCCTTTCATCAGCAACAACTGAGGCTTAACTGTTTTTAATCGCCTGCTCTTTATTTCTCTCATCGGTTTAGTTTAAAAAGACATCCTTGAAGTTTTCAAAACCCACTGTTAGTCACATTCCTAAAGTGAAAAACATCAAACCCACCTACTCACATACAGAGAAGTGCAGGAGGGTAATAGGATAAATACTGCGCTTCTTATTTCTTATCTCTCTTCAGGCTGGAGACCTATTGCTGAAACCTGTTTTTTTTCCCCCTCTCCCTTTGTTGTCATCTATCAATGCCAAACACTTTTTACCTTTCTTTGATCCAAACTGCTACCCTCAGATGACTGTCAGGCAAAATGTCTCTCCAATTCTGTCAAGTCTTTGCTGTAAATTCCTGCAAAGACATAAAATGAGCCAAAAATATCTCATACTAACTATAAAGTTATGATGTGTGGCTGGTTGGGGCAAGATGGATGTATTCAGTTAAAACTGCTCCCACCCAAAGGAGGACAACATGATTGATGCAACTTCTAGGAATTTGATATAAGAAATCTTAAAATAGTGAGTCACTAAGCAAATTTTCAAAATTATGCAATGAATCACTTTATTCAAAGGTATGTCCAAAGTCAGGCCTGGGGACCAACTGTGGCCTGTGGTCCACTTTTATGTGGCCACAGCTTTTACCTTATGTCACTCAAGCCAATCATTTTCTGATAATGTAATAATTCAAAGAAGTTAGACTGTGCATAGTTAACTTGTATAAGCTAAAGCTCTGTACAATCTGCAAAAACTCAAGAACTCTTACAGCTGACGTGTTCAAAGAAATGCATTCAGTGTGACCCAAAAAATGTGCTTCAAAAACACAGAGTTTGAAAGACCACACAAGAGGACATTGGGCTGAATTAATACTATGAAATTGTGAAGAAACTACAAATGTTGGTGCATGAATATGGTCCAAAATGCAGATTCAGAAAAATAATTGGAGCTATTTTTTTTTTCATAATGGTCTGTAATACAGTCATATGGAAGCCCATTTCTCAATTAAAATAAAGATAAAAACCTGGATTTGTTGAGAATTAATTTTGTCCATATTAAGTTAAAATTTTGAGATGAAATGTCTAAACCATGAGATCAAAAATCAAAATTTCAAAAAAAAAAAAGTCAAAATTTGGAGATAAAATTCAAGATTTTGTGATACAAAGCTGAAATTTTGACTTTTCGTTTTATAAAACTGACTTTTTATCTCAATGTTGCAACCTTATATTAACACAAAACAAGAAAAATAACCTCAGAGACAGTATTTTAAAATGATATATTTTTAACTAGAGGAAATGGGCTTTCATACAATCATCGTAAAGTCCTGATTCTAATCCTGCCGTAAAAAAGAAAAAAAAAAAAACATCTCTTTTATGTAAGGTTTTATATCAGGTCTGTAATGTAAGCATGATTATCTTAATGTAGAGACTGATTTTTGCAGAAATTACACAAAAGAAATTGAGAACTAGAGCACCCACATCTTACCTATACTGTTAATAAAAATGTCAGTAAGAGCTGCTGGCCCTTGATCATTTTCACAATATCAAATGCAGAAAAAAGTTCAGCAGCCCTGCCTAAAATAAAAGCATTACACCACAGACTCAAATCTGTAAAAAGTTAAAGTTACTCAGGAGTGATAGAAAGTATTTATCAAAGTATCAATGAACAAATCATCAGTATGAGACAGTCTATCAATGATCTTGCAGTGGATGTGGCCCCCAGCTTTAGTCACATGATCTTAACACCAGGGCTAAAGACTTTTGTAGGAATCATCCACTCTGATTCTAAGCATGCACAGGTTGGACAAATAAATCCTATTTTAAGCAGTGGCCTCCTGGCAGCTCTCTGGGACCTTGGTAACAGGGGAGTGGGTGTTGGAAAAATGTGTTCAGTGCTCTCTAATGGAAAACAACAATCCCCAATGTCAAGGGACTGCAGGACATGAACAAATACTGAGCTGTGAAATGTTTTGAAAAGATCTGAGATGTGTTCAATGTGACAAAGCTGTCCTCTTCTTCAACATCTCATAAAAAGATAAGAGGCTCAGGTTACATTATTCTAATGGCTGTCAGCTCATGGTCAGACCTTTGGTTGGTGGTGATTGTCGTTGTTTCTGGTTTTCCGAGGTGTGTATTTCTGTAAGCTTTCTCACTGCACTGAAGATGTATCATTTCAGCTGCTTTGGCCCCTTGATGGAGTTGGTGTATTTGGAGGTAGGTGATTCAACCCCAGCTCCCACAGTCTCATGCTATTGTGACCTTAGGTAGAACAATTCTACAGTGTCTTCAAATGAGGATAATATCATTCTAACTACATTGCCTGGTTGATAGTTATTTATGCCATAGGGTAAAACCATAAGAACTGAAGAATGGTGTGGATATGAGAGAGCATGAATGCAACAAACATAAAAAAAAACATGGTGTTGTATGTGACTAGAGAGCCAACATAAAGGTTACAGCTGCCATAAACACCTCTGAGTTAAATGAGACGGCAACATGAACTCTCACATGCTGAAACCTCAGTGAAGACAGAGAGAAGCAACTTCTCTGTGAGATACAACGATCACTTAACCGACTGATTGCTGGACCATGAACAGTCTCACACCAATGTAACTGCAATGCTATGATTGCTACATTTCTTGATGCTAATGACAGTGATCAAACAAGAAAACGAACAAAAGGAAACCCACCCCAGCAAACAAAGAACACAAAATGGCCTCTGGGCTCAAAAATGTGGAGTGGTAGAGGTTCTAGTCTCCGAAGTCACCCACTGATTCTACCAAAAAGTAGACTAACTAAAAATAGGCCTCAATATAAAACTTCAAGTCTATCTGGTGTGGAAAAGGTAAAAATACACAAAAGATCTCCTTTGAAATTCAAACTCCTTAAACAAAATTCCTGGCTTTTCTTGGAGAATGTGAATGACATAACAAAAAACTTTTTTTTTACTCATGGTTAGTGGTTGGGGGAGGACATTTATTAAAAAAACAACTCTTATTCTTTTCAAATCATAACAACAACAGAAACTTCAAAAAATAACCATGATCAAAAGTTTACACACTGTGATGTTGGCCTGATAACATGAACACAAATGAACACAAATGGGTTTGAATGTCTACTAAAGGTAACCATCCTCACCTGTGATAGCTTGTATTCAGTGTGTGTGTGTGTGTGTGTGTATGTGTGTTTGTGTGTAAAAACTGTGCCCTGAGACTGCTTTGGAAAGTTAGTTTCTGTGTTTCTTGTGGTGGTATATGGAATGTGCCCTTCTGTGTGTGTGTGTGTGTGTGCGTCTGTGTGCATCTATGTGCGTCAGAGCAGAACATGTGAGCGAGAGAGTAGAGGAGAAATGTGAACATACGACCTAAGAGATAGAATGAACATTCCATCATGTATTCATGATTGATATCCAAAGGCCGCTTAGTCTGTTAAGTAGGTTAAGTAGAAGCTGCACTGACAGCTCTTCTTTTTCCACATACGTAGCTGGCCGTTCCCTTAACAACACATCCTTGCACGCACATCAGTGTTTGTCAGGGGTTCATGAGCGCAGGTGTATACCATAGACTGAAAAATGAGGGGACGTAATGACGTTCGGCTCAAACTGAAACCTCCAGCAGATGCCCCGCCCCCTGGTGTCTGGCTGCAGTATAGGTCATAAGCCCCGCCCCCTGGTGTCTGGCTGCAGTATAGGTCATAAGCCCCGCCTCCCCATGTATTCCAGATATGAGCCGGGAAAGCTTTAAAAAATCACGATAACCTGTAGAAACGTTTCTCTCATCTTTACACTAAGGTAGTATGACGATGTCATCTGGCTGCATGGTGTTCAGGTGTTTTTTTTCCTGAGAAGTTAGTTTCTCATTAGTTATTGGACGTTAAAACCGCGATATAAGTTTCGTTTTACGATAGTTGACAGCTGCTGTTCATGAGTAGTTTTTACCGGGGATATAAGGAACTTCGGGAAAGAGCCAAAAGGAGACTAAACCTTCTGAAGAAGAAGAAATAAATATTTTCATTTCTCTTTTTTACTTGGCTCCACTGGAAATTCTCTTCTGCGCAGACTCTGGCTGCACAATGGCGGCTAGAGAAACGGGGTTTTTGGCTTCAAAAATGTAGAATGGTGACAGGCGGAAGCACGCTGTCCATTCTATATACAGTCATTGGTGTATACACATAAAAATGGACAGTAAGAAAAGCAAGAGTGAGAATCCAAAAGGAAATCATTACAGTCTGATGTAGCCACATGGGCCAAGGTCACTTTTTCACAAATACAGGATGAAAAAAAAGTGAGAGGATGAAACAGGTACAGTATACGGTGGCCCTGCAGTGTAAAACACAATAGCGAATCAGAAAATCAGTATTCAGGTTTGGGTTCCTCAATCCCTGTTTTCGGACACGGAATCTCATTTCCATGCATCTCTATTATACAGCTAATAGCCTCTAAGCTATTGATCATCTACACTGAAGAATGCTGTAGTTCATTACAAATTAATTTCTCTTCCAGATAAAAGGGCGCTTTATCAATTTGTATGATGATTTGTATGATGGTTGGACATATTTTATTATGCTTACACTACTATTTGTACTCCTTTTACTCCCTTTAATTCCCCATCTATCCCGTTCTTATAATTGTTTTTTTTACGTGTTCAGTCTGAAATTCAGAGCTGATGAAAATGCCTATTTAACACTTTTGTTGTGTGAGTATAGACCCCCTCTTACGTGAGTCGACAACAACATGGGTTAAAGGATTTATCGTCACTATGTCGACTATATAACTGACTGGTGAGTAACGAAGGGAGAAATATCAAAGACGGACTGTCCCACGGGAAAGAGTAAATTTGACGGTGACACAGACGGACAAACAAATGGGAGTGTGCAGACGAGAGGAAACATAAAATCTCAAACATATTTCAACCATAATGATGGTGACTAATGGTTGGATAGCTGGGTGCAAATGGAATGCACCCTAAATATTTAGAGACTGATGACTGGATTCATCATTTTGGAGCAGCATATTTCAGCGTTGCCTGAGGGAGTCGGTGTGCACAGCATCTCAGGATTCTTCACCCAAATTCACAAAACTTGGAAATTCACAGAGTTAGTGTTTTGGTTAGAGACGACTCTAACTGCGCTATGACTTACATTTCTTTCAGTGTCCTCCTTTACTAAAGTCCTCGGAGAGAATAAAAACGAGCAGATTACACAATAACGAAAGGTTATGTTATGGTTCCTATTTCACCTTATATAGCTTCGTCGACGGGTGATGTCTGTGCAGTAAATTTGAAGATGAGGTCATCAGCCAGTCAGCCCAGCTTGGTTGATTCCTCTGACAGAAATCCGATATTTCCAACACAAACTTTGACCTTTAAGTAAAGATCTAGAGTTTGATCTGTTGGTTGGAGTCTGCAGACAGCACTGATCTGACACCAGTGGAGATTCATGTTATTTCTCACAGATACCCAAACAGCAAAGGTTTATTTTAGTGTCCAAAGTAAGAGTTACATCACATAAGGATCCCCCAACTGATGTAAACACCAAAGCCCCGCCCCCCAACAGGTCTCCAGAGGGCCGGCCATTCAGAGGGAAGGGGGTTTGTAGAGCAAGGAGCCTTAAAGAGACAGCAGCTAAAACAAAGGCCTAAATATGAGTTTCTAAAACAGCAGTGAGAGACAAATTGGATTTTTTTTTTTTTGAGCTGTAAAACAAAGGTGAATTCCAATTCCTTTTTTAACCCTCAATCTTAACCCTCAAGCTCAACCCTCAATCTTAGTAGCCCTCAAAACCAAGTGTTATGGGCTATTTTGTGACTTGGAAATGGGACACCCCTTAAATGCAAATGAAATTGTTGTGGACTGTCTGTCAGTTATTCCTTCGGTTAGCGTTATCAAAAAAATAATCTGTATAAATAACACAACCACGGACATATTCAGCTGTCACACCAGCTATGACTATCGTTACATAACTCTGCAGCTACAGGAGATGACATTAGCCCGGTCATCTTATACCATTATCAGCACAAGCATGTTATATAGGCTGTTATCTTGATAAAACAACTACATAACCACGGAGAAAAATGACCATTTTGTAACGTTAACTAACTTAAACGATAGGAACATGGCTTGTCCGCACCAGCCGCTATTGACAAAAGATCGTAAAATAAAAATAAATGTTATGCAAAAACGAGGTGAATAATCCATAAAATGGGTCTAAACTAAGATAATACAATGGTTCTCGTAATATTTATATCTCTATTTACAAAGAAAATACTTAATTTGTAGCTCGCCTTCTCTGCCGCTTTGGACGCCATGTTTCTTTACTGAAAATACGCAATGCATTCTGGGTAGCCCTTGCTCCCAAGGGTGGTGTCAGAGAATCTCAGTATTGAGGGAGATACTGACAAGACTGGCAAAAGGACTCAGGCGCACGACTCGAACTCACAAAAAAATAAGAATTTATTTAACTAAAGGCAGGAGCAAGGCAGAAAACAAAATCACAGCAGCGCTGGAAAACAGGGTAAAAGATAAACTCAAAATCACAGCAGCGCTGGAAAACAGGGTAAAAGATAAACTCAAAATCACAGCAAAGCTGGTAAAATCTAGGACTCAACTTGATTCTTGGTTTTAAAGATCTACTACAGACGCACATGACAAGACAATCTGACACAGGACAAAGGGAGGACGCAGACTTAAATACAAGAGGTAAGGGACACAGGTGGAAACAATGAGGAGCAGGAATGACAATCACAACGGCGGGAAAACACCAGGGGAGGAAGTGAAGTGACCTGAAACGAGAGGAGAAAACGTGACTACAAAATAAAACAGACAGGACAAACAAAACTAGAACAAGGTAAAAAANCACCCTAAATATTTAGAGACTGATGACTGGATTCATCATTTTGGAGCAGCATATTTCAGCGTTGCCTGAGGGAGTCGGTGTGCACAGCATCTCAGCTAAGAAGTGGGTTTAAGTGTTTTGAACCTTTAAGTGTCTCAATCACAAAACCAATCTCTGCTGAGATTGACGCGATACTGAATGTAAAGAAAGTCACAGGAGGAAATGATTTCAGGAGCCTCTCTTATTTTTGCTCGTCTAATGTGTTATTGCTTTCCAATACAATACCAAGGATAAAGTGGAATATATCGAAGCAGCGCGGGTGATGTCTGTGCAGTAAATTTGAAGATGAGGTCATCAGCCAGTCAGCCCAGCTTGGTTGATTCCTCTGACAGAAATCCGATATTTCCAACACAAACTTTGACCTTTAAGTAAAGATCTAGAGTTTGATCTGTTGGTTGGAGTCTGCAGACAGCACTGATCTGACACCAGTGGAGATTCATGTTATTTCTCACAGATACCCAAACAGCAAAGGTTTATTTTAGTGTCCAAAGTAAGAGTTACATCACATAAGGATCCCCCAACTGATGTGAACACCAAAGCCCCGCCCCCCAACAGGTCTCCAGCGGGCCGGCCATTCAGAGGGAAGGGGGTTTGTAGAGCAAGGAGCCTTAAAGAGACAGCAGCTAAAACAGACGCTTAAATTTGAGTTTCTAAAACAGCAGTGAGAGACAATTTGGATTTTTTTTTTTTTGAGCTGTAAAACAAGGGTGAATTCCAATTCCTTTCTTAACCCTCAAGCTCAACCCTCAATCTTAGTAGGGGAGTTTTGGTTCACAATTCCCGATAGAACACTGAATCTTTACCCTGTGGGGAATTTACGTTTACTTTAACAACACCTGACAGACAGTCAATAAGGAAGCCAATCGCAATAGTTTTTTTATAGACATATTTATTGTGTTGGTGTCTGTATAAGTCGACAGTGTGCATACCATAGTTTATTGAAAGGTAAACACCAGCTTTAACTATCGTTACATAACTCTGCAGCTACAGGAGATGACAACAGCCCGGTCATCTTATACCATTATCTGCACAAGCATGTTATATAGGCTGTTATCTTGATAAACAACTACATTACCACCGAGAAAAATGACCATTTTGTAACGTTAACTAACTTAAACGATAGGAACATGGCTTGTCCGCAACAGCCGCTATTGACAAAAGATCGTAAAATAAAAATAAATGTTATGCAACAACAAGGTAAATAATCCATAAAATGGGTCTAAACTAAGATAATACAATGGTTCTCGTAATATTTATATCTCTATTTACAAAGAAAAAACTTAATTTGTAGCTCGCCTTCTCTGCCGCTTTGGACGCCATGTTTATTTACTGAAAATACGCAATGCATTCTGGGTAGCCCTTGCTCCCAAGGGTGGTTTTGGAGAATCTCAGTATTGAGGGAGATACAGCCTCAGTCTTGCCCCTCAACCTTAACTTTTTGAGAATCGGGACAGCACTTACACTTCACAGGAGCGCGCATTTTGAGATTGAGGGTTAAGATTGAGGGTTAAGACAGGAATTGGAATTCACCCCAAGAATGACAGAATAAAGACTTTAAAAAACACATTTACAAGCACACAAGTTATTCCACAAACCTGTCTCCTTTTTTCCACTGGGTATATTTTGGTAAGTGTCATCTCGCTGAATTGTAAATAATAGATGTTTCATAGGCTCCACATCAGTGATGAAAACAGTTGTATTGACATCACACGCTTTGGAATTCTTTGTAAAAATAACAGTTGTTACAATGAGCTGGTCGTGGCTCTGTTCAAGATACTGTGCTGTTTGTTACGTATGTGTGAACAAACAGTTCCCCCTGTCATGCACCGCAAAATGTATTTTTTGTGCTGTTTAAGAATAGTGTTCAAAGTCTTCTTTTGATAGTGTGAGCATGATTTGCGGCTTGTATTGTTGCTAACCCTGGTGAAACAATGTGCCATACCTTGTTTGTGCTGTACAGTGTGTGTGAGCAGCTGAATAGCTTTCTCCTCTACTTTCAGTTTCAGTTTCTGTCTCACGATGAGAAGCAGATATCCTCAAGTGGCTTGTGTGCTCGAGGAGGGAGAGGCTGTAGGGATACTGGAGGTTCTAGTGATGCTGTCAAAGACTCATAAATGTTATTTTACGTATGTTTTTCAGTGTTGAAATTTTACTTTAATCCTGTAACATTTGTTGGCTCTGTTTGATTATGTTTTTTGGAGTGTAACAAGGTGTAGAGTGCAACAAGGTTTACCCTGGACTTTTTCATTCAAGCAACAATAACATGGACGAATAATAACAAGTGCAATAATAATCTCAAATTATGTCAGTACTCTGTGCAATATCCATTATTTACCATTTATTTAAGTCAGTATTTGTGCAATGTTCCACACCTATCTCATCATGTATATACCACACATTTTAAGTAGTCTGTAAATACTTAATGTTCTATTGTAGATTTTATTTTCCTATTTTTATGCTTAGATTTCAATTTTTGGGTAAGACACTTATGCTTATACTGTACTTTGGTATATTTCTAACACTTTTTGTATGGGAGTAATTGTATACTAAAAAAGCAATTTCCCCTAGGGCATCAATAAAGTATTGTGATTCTGATGATTTTTTTTTGTTCTTCATTAAACCTTAAAAATCAATTTCTGTTATTTTTCCTTCATATCATACAGTAATTTAGAAATAAGTCCCAGATATTGAAAGTTCAAAGTATTCCATAAAAACGGCCCGAGGCATTTACTCACAGGACATTTTATGACAAGTTTTAAGTCAAAATAAGCACAAAAAGAAAGAAAAAAACCAAGCAGGCATTCTGAGGCAGAGTGTTAAAAGGTTGAGAGCATTTTTTAAAGGAATTTTGAAAGTTTTCTATTTCCCTTTTTTCATACTATGATTTCTGAACTGTGAAAGAGACTCAATGTCCTCTACTGTACATGTCAGGTATGTCTCCTCACTGAAGTCCATGAACAGCCCAAAGCATATGAATACCTAAGTGAGTGTGAAAACAACTACAAAGCGATCAGATGGGTGAAGGCGATGCTTCACAGCTTTTTACAGAAAAAAAAAAAAGCACCATCTCACCACCGAGTTAACATCAATTATGAATCCAAGACTATGGTGTCATTCATATATCAAAGAAGCATGGCTGACATGTCTGAGGTGGGTATAGTAAATGTAAGAAGCAGAACATGTCAGATCTGGGAAAGACAGCCCCCCAGGAATGACCTCTGAGGTTCTGAAAGACAATCCACGATACCAGCCAGGAATAACTTTAAAAACTTTTACACAGTGAGTGTCAGACACTTGTCGTATTTCTGCTGAGCCATATCTCAGAGTTTTGTATATCCAGAAGCATCACAACAGCCACAACTGAATCACTTGACTGTTTCACAGAGTAGGAATTTANAAATCAATATCCTTTTACTTAGTATAGTGCTCTTAAATGCCGACTGTTGGCTGGTGGGAAAAATATCAATGAGTCTCCCACAGCACTCCATTCTGATCCCTGAAAATATTTATCAGAGGGAAACATTTCACTACACAAGCATGACAAATGGATGTGTCAAAAGAGAATGCATCACCGGGGCAGGCTTTTAATATAATTATTAACTTTGACTTGCCCTCATTTTTCAAAGGGCTCAGAGTGGGAGACAGAGCCACAGCCGGCTTACTTCAACTCTGTCCCCTTTCTTCTACGGGCTGTCGCACAAATTGGACACAAGGATTTTTATTTGAACAAAAGATGAATCTCATGAGGTCAAAGTAAAGACTTGTAATTGGAGGAATATTTGAGGGGCCATAAGAATTGTTTCTACGTTACACACACCTCTCACCTACTCTCATGCACCAGGGTTGTCTTTTACTCCTTCTTTGTCTCATGCTTTTACCTGGTCAACTGTCATACGTGCTAACTGCATGTTACTGATGGGAAGTTCATCTCTTTTCAGAGATCCAGCTCTTTTGGCACGGCTAAAGAGCCGGATCTTTCAGCTCCCAAATGAGTCCTAATTTAGTATCATTTGTAGCCTCATATTTTCTCCTAACCTGGCAAATATGAATTGTTTGTGTATTGCTTAACCCCTTTGCATTCAGTGTTTTTATGACTAGCCTCATAGTTGCCTCATTTGGTGCATTTACATTCTTACTTTTTTTTTCTATTTGCATACAAATAAATAAAGCATACTGATGAAGATGCTGCTTCGTTCACAAGTGTGACTCAAAACAAGGTATTTTCACGATACAGCGCACTATTTTCCTCACCCCTGACTGCTGTCTCACTCTGAAAGGAGACCGCTGCTGAAAATGATGGTTTATTTTGTAGTTTTGGTGGACGATGAAACAGGACTGCCTGACAGAAAAGGGAGCTCAGGGCAGAAAAAAGTTAATAAAAAAATAAAAAAATAGAGTGATAGAGCATGGGCTAAAGGCTAAAACATGGCCTGTTTGTAATAATGGTCATTCCATCTAGCATACAACTGTTATATTGCAGCCATCTGTTCAAACCTGAGAGTCTGTCAATAAAATGAAGAGCCAGGTTACGTCTGCTCTGCTTGGTGAGGTTGGGGTTGGTAGATGAGCACTGGTAGGACATAACCAGGATTCACTAAGGTTATGCAGTACTGACATGTCTCAGAGCACCGAGCTGTGAGTAGCACTAAGTGTAGCCGGCTACTAAACTATAGTACAAACTTATAAAGTTTGCTTGTTGTCAGGTTTTAAATAACAACACTACATGACTATTGATAAGAAAAAAAGGAACTTGTCCCACACTGTCTGGTAAAAAAATGACTTGAACAAATAAAAGCAGAGTTGAAAAGAGGAACTGCTCTTAAACCATTTTTCAGAATAAAGACATGGCATTAGTTAAAGTAAATTAGTAAAACGAACCAATATTGTAATAACGCAAGTCAATTTGATTTTTTTTCATAAAACCCTATTGCTTACAAATGGCATGGATCATACATCTCTGCTACTCTATTCACTAGCAAGAATAATAAAACAATTTAAGTTAACCTGACAGGTCAGTTCAGTTGCTTTTTCAGCAAAACTCACACAATAACTACACTTCAAAAAGAGATAACCATAGTGTAGTTACCTAGATAGAGTGCTGTGGATTTCTGGCTCACCACTGGCTCTGGATTTACAGGTAGTTGATTCAGGATCTCATCACTCTGTGACTGTAATGAGACAATTCACTGTCAGGAATATTCTTCAATACAGATTTTGCCTGGCTTTTTGTGAACATAATACAAGTGAACATCAGGGTTCATCATGCCAGAAGCTACAATCTGTGGGCATATGACTTAAGCGTCGAGGTGGGATGCTGACTTAGAAGCCTTGTCACACCATGACCTTGTGACATACTGTCTAGTAAAAATTGGTCTTGAACAAAGAAAAGCAGAGTTGAAAAGAGGAACCGATCTTCATTCATTTTTCAAAACAAATACATGGCTTGTTAATAGTCATGTCATCACAACAGTTTGCACAAGTTCTCTGGCCGAAGGAGTCGCTGCAATCCACTTTAAACAGATTCTGAATTACCTTGAAGCGTATCCTATAATTCACACCAAATATTACCAACAATAAAAACAAATGAAGTCCAAATATAAAGTCCCCCATAATAATGTTACACATTGGTTCCCATTTATCTGGGTGCAAAAAATGAAGTAAGAAATTGTAATGTGCACACTTTGCTAAAAAAGTACAAAGTGCTTTTATTGTTTTGCAGTTGACATTATAGTGTAGTCCTTCTGTGTAATGTTTACATGGCAAAAGCAACCACAGTGTTATATTTTGAAAATTAGCAACATTATATGCTATTCTGGTGTCCAGGTCAATTTTCATTCTTCAGTTATGTGCACTGGAGCAGACTCCTTGGAAAATATTTGATAAATATCTGCACACTTGAGACCACAGGGAGTTTACAGGAACCCAACTCAGAGTGGTATGTGTTGTTAGAGTGAGAGGTGTTCAACAACAGGAAGTAATAATATGCTTATCAGAGAAACTAAAAGATTGTCCAAGTGAAGAATGATAGAATCACTGGGTGGAAAAAGTCCCCAAAAACATTGGGTTATTCATCAATTCCTTCTATAAACTTAACTATTTGCAGCAGGTCTTTTCTGAACTCTGATAACATGGAAGAAGAAGGGAGTGTGTGCATGAGTCTGTATGTTATGTGCAGTCAGATGAAGCCGTCATGGTGCAGACAAGCTGTGGCATCATGGGTTTCAATTGATTTATGCTTCTGCTCTTCATGTAACCAATTCAAAATGAAGTAAACGCTGAAATCTTAAATTGAGTTTCATCCTCTTTGAATTTTTCGTCTGACGTGACGCTGAGATTTTCCACTTCTTCAGGATTACTGTTTCCCCTCCTGACTGGTTACATCCAGCTGTTTTACACATATAGGGAAAGAGAGTGGAGACGTCCAGAGTGACAGTAATGATACAAGAGAGAGAATTTCGAGTCAAATAAATAAAACTCTGCATGTTCTCTGGCTGCAGAGCGTCAGGTCTGTTGGAGCTGCTGTCAGGGCAGAAATTGGTATGTCTGCCTCCCATGTGATGGATGTGTTCCTTTATGACGCTGAGAGAAGTGACGGCTCCAGAGAGAAGCTGTACCTCTTTGATTCTGAGTCTGACACCAAACCTTAATGTTAAATTCATGCTACCCAGATGGAAAAGTGTCTTAATGTCTCAATAGCAAACACATTCATATATAATAACGACTAACTTGGGAGCGCACTTTGAAAATGTGTCGTACTTTCAGATACAATTGAAGTGCCTGTGGTCTGAGTCAAGCGCTTTAGGAATATCAGAGACATAAAGAATCTGGGACAATGGGGTGATGTTTGGACTGTAGGAGACTCACATCTGTTCTGATTCCTTACATAAAGCAGCTTAGACAATCAAAGTAGATTTGTGGAGCTACTTTTCTGCATGGGTAACTATAGATGAAGAACTCATACTTATGATGTTGACACCTGAGAGCCAGCTTTCCAACCTGCATGAATTCTGATAATCCACTCTAAGTGACTGAGACACATCCATAGGAAACCAGGAAATGAGGCATTTCACCACAACCTAAAAATGAGGCTTTGTTTCGGTGAGCAAAAATCTAATTTCATGTCATTATGTGTCTTTTTCTGTTTGTTTTCGGCTTGTCTGGCACATGCCAACAGTGGATTTGTGCAGGCATGCTGCCCAGGCTTTTGTAGAGGGCTTAGACTTAATACTTTTGGTCCAACAGGAGCCAAATTCAACCTCCTGACATTAGGCTTCTTCATTAATAAATGTGAAGAAATTTTCTTTCTCTGTGCCCAAAATCACCATGACTCATAGTAACAAATTTCATTCTGTCTACCTTGAATATATTTGTGAATTGGAATTATTCCAAATTGACAGGCTCATGCAGGTTGGGGCACTTGCAATCAGCATAATAAAACTCCCCAATTCATCTATATAAGGACATTTGTCTCATCAGCTTCACTGTCCATGCTGCCAAGCTCCAAAGTAAACAGGAGGAGGAGGAGAATCCCCAAACGACAACCAGACCCCAGGCTTATAGACAAGAGCCAATAGCAGAGTCCTTTATATATAGGTAACAACACCCAGGTAGATGTTTTAAAGAAGCCACAGTAATATGTAGTCAATACCCATTTCATTTTTTTTTTCAAATATCATGTAATATTTCTATTTCATCAGTTGAATAAATCTTAAATTATTTTGCAGGAACTGAAAATATGTTACTACCAAAAGACATAAATGTTTAATATATAGGACTTGAAAAATGCATTACCCCCCAGGATAAGCTGTATGACACTGCTGCCTTATATTATCAGAGTATTGCAGATTTCCTAAAATTTAAAAATAAATAAATAATTTACTAGTTTGTGCAAGCTGTTTGAGCACAGGATATATTTACTGCTAAAATATAATAATTGCTGTTATCCATGAAAAATCAAATTTACTTTTTTGTAACAAATCTGAAAAAAGAAATAAAGCACATGATTATTTTCTGATATAAAAATGGTTATTTGCTTTCATTCATGAACAGATACATTCATTTTAGTGGTTGTGTGTTTAATTTTGACAATCTGTTTTTTGTTTTTTTGTTTTTTTAAATTTATATTGATATTGTATTGATATCAACAAGCCTGGTCCTGTATTTACTTGGTATCAGATCAGTATTAAGTTTTGCTGTATCGCTCATTACTATCCAGCAGTTGCTCAGAAGTTTTGGCTGTAAATGGGATTTTGCATGTGGAGAGCAAAGGGTGTGACATGCAAGCCTACGTAACATCATTTAAACACAGTCTTTTAATGATCATTCAGCCCAAATTAATCTCTTAAGACACGTTCCTGTGCCAGCACAACTTTTCCGAGGACAACCTGGTTAGATCACTGTAATCTCAAACCAGCAAGAGCTTCAAATAGTTTGCCGTCGCTCCCACAGGCGTTAATGTTGTCAGATGATCATTGATGGATTCAAAGACTGATGTTTTCCACCAAAACATCTCAGCATGTATTCTCACTCACAGAAACAGCTTGAAGACATGCCTGTTGACAAAATACTGTTCTAAACTTTGCATTAACACCAACAAGTGAGCAACATTAACATCAACTGTGTAACAAACATCAGTCTTCATCTTCATACTCTGGATCCCTTTATGTCATATCAAGATATCAGAGGAACTTTAAGACTTCTGTTTTCTGAGTCCAGCTAATGAAGTCATGAAAAGCTCTTGTTTCTTTCCAAACAAGAGTGTTTTGACAGAAAATGCTGTTTGCAGGGTCTCAAGAGGATGTCTCGCTCTGAACTTTAACATTAAAGGAAACAATGAGCAGAAGAAGATAAGGGTCTCAGAACACGCACTAGTAGTCTATGTACCAGGATAAAATTTATCCGACTGGTACATATGGGAAAGTCATCTGTGTGGGTGGAAATGAAGAGTGCAAAGGTTTTGTTTTTTACGCTGACTCCTGCAGATGACTGTTGGACCAGAGTTCACCTTCTGCTTCTTTCTTGCAATTAGAGTTTGCTTTTTAAAACACCATTGCCCCTATTTCAGGCAGAGGTGAGCCAAATGGAATGAGGTTGAAGAGGAGCAAATTGTGTGTAATTAATTTCAGACACCCAGTCACTTTTTAAAGTTTGCCCAATGCCTACATCAAACCGGTTTAATTCCATCAATTCATCCATTCCCAGGCAGTTGTTGTCCCACTCCTGCTGTTATGCTGAACCTGTCCGTCAAACCTGTCTCCTACAGTTACCCCGCCCACCTCACATCTACACCCCCCCCACCTGTTCTGATCAATACACCTGCAGCAAGAAACCTAGAGACGCTTCAGCTCTTCTATCTTTGTCTGACTGGAAACTTTTATAACACTGAGAGTTTAGAAACTTCACTCATCTTGACCCGTGGACCTGCTCTCCTAAAGAAATGTTACGCTTGCGTGTTGTGCTCCAGTGGATTGAGTGTGGTGTGAGAGAGATGGAGCAGCTTTGTGTTTGGAGAGATGGATGGTATGGAGGGGACTCAGACTAAATGGATGGTGAGCTACCTGGGAGGAACTTGTCTGGAGGAATTCAGTATAAAGAACGGCGTCTTCAGTCAGGCCTGAGGATTGATAAACCCCTAAGTCATCACCAAACTGACGTAGCTTAAATCTGCATCTGCCGTCCATCCTCTTAGAAACATTCTTCAATTTAACGAGAGGGATCCTGATGCCTTCTGGTGGCCAGCTGGGATTGGATTGGATATGACTAGACAGTGGGACAACCTTCTAAAGAAAGTTGTTTTTCTACTCAGAGATCCAACTGGATTTCTGAGCCCAAACCCAATCAACAGAACTTAACACATCTCTGTGAAGTTGAAGCTGTGATGCAATTGTTACTACCTCTTGGTTGGGTCCCATAGTAAATGGGTTCCATCTAAGGGTCTGATCTAGTTATCCATTTTCAATTGATTTAGTGCATCATGAATTTCATACAGGAGGACAAGATGCCATATTAATCAATTAGCACCCACAAAGTGATTTATCAAACCAGAAACAAACTGGGGTCTGTGTTTTTGGGGTCTTTATTTAGCAGGTGAACACTGGCACAGCATTAGATATGAATGGCTGCGGTCGTTGTCGTGAGAAATAAAAACAGAAGCCACACATAGTCTATTCAGCAATGCTATTTTTGAGCAGCTAGATGAGCTAATGGCAGATTTGGAGGCAGTCACAAAGAAGAGCCATGTCATATCTTCTATGGAAAAACTCATTGCAGCCCTGCATTCTCTTTCATCTGGATCATTCCAGCACACCAGCGCAGTTAGTGCCGGCGTCTCCCAGAGTACTTTTTCTGGTGTGCTGTCCCAAATGTTGAATGCCATGTCACTCAGGATGGGCAAGTTAATCCAGTTCCCTCACATCCGGGATACAGTAAACACATATTTTTTAATACTATCAAAGCAAAATGAAAAACAGCATGAATCAGTTTAAATATTTTAGCATGTTATGAAAAACAAACAAAGAAAAAGAAAAAAAGAAACCCTGAACTTTGACAGCCAACAGAGAACAGAAAACAATTTAATATATATTTACACATTTATAATAGTGCTATTTACTGTGTCCCTATTTTCTTTTTTCTCATTTATATAGTGTGACCTGCACCTTTTTTGTACCTGTTATCAACCATACACACAATCATAGTAGATCACCAGCACTTAAAACGTATGCATTTCTTTTTTTATGTTGCTAATATAATTTAGTGCTCATTATTTGGGATCAGGTCCAGATTGAGCTGACCGTCTTGAAACAGCACAAATAGATGAAAACAACTTCACTAGGATACAGGGACTTTAAGGTCACATTGGAAAATTGGGGGTATTCACACCAGATTGTATATGTTCTACTTGATGCACTAATGATTTTGATAGTTTGGACAACAACTCTGTTGAAATAATAAATGAATGTTTTATTGTCAGGTAATGTGTGGCTGCACTTGTCAGAAACATTGTACACTGTGCTTGGCTTGGACACTCTTTACAAAGAGATGTTTAATTCCTAAAGTGTTCCCCTTTTAAAGATGAAGTGGAGTTTAGATTTAAGAAGATAAGTTGTCCAGGCAGTGAGGTTAGAGTTTCACCTTAACTGTTTGACTGAAGGTTAGCTGGAGTTGGTTTTCCATCTTTGCATCCACCAATTGACAGGCGTCAAAACCCCTATCCTAGGAACAAGTAAGTCATTACTGGTGCTACAGAAAAATCCTCACTATACTGAGGCTAAACCATCATTTCATGTCAGTCCATGTACTGTATAAATAAAATAAATGGCTGTCAGGCTTTTCTACATTGTGCTGGGTTCATGAATAAATTCCTTTGATTGTAACTGGAAAGTGCTAGTAGGTTTAAAAAAAAGAAATAAAACACTCGAATAATGCAGGTTTATATTGTCTATATATGTAATTTATTAGTTCCTGTTTTTGAACGTTCCAACCGTGAAAGCGTTTTATAGTCTATTTTCCATTTGAGCGCCAGAAGATGGTCACGGCTGAGATTACTGTAGTGTAAAGCTTATTGTATAGAAAGCTGCATGAGCACATCTACATAACAAGCATGCCATTATTCAAACCTGGGTCCATCAGCGTCATTGTGAGTGGCTCTGTTAGGGACTGTGTCTTCATTAAGTGTCTGTATTTAGCAGCTCTGCCCATCCATTATTCACGGCATGCTTCAAAACCTCTCCATTGGCGACGCTATGAAAGGATGTTGGCTGATTGCTGAGTGACAGTAATGCACACAATACTCCAACACACATGCGCTGGTTGCTAGGTGACAGAAATGCATATAATGAAAAGATGCATATGGTTGGAGGAGATTGGTTGTCACCTGTAGGACTGTAAGGCTGTCAGACTTTACAAAGAGGACTTGTGTTTGCGTAGGCAGGAGAGTGGAGAGGGTAAAGAAGGATAACCGCTGCATTTTCACACAGGCCATCGGGGACTGGCAGGGGAGTGAGACGGGGTCAAGAGTGGAGCTGCAGTGTGTCAATGTGCTCAGAAATCAATGATTCAGACAGGCAGAGCAGGCCATCATAACTCCACCACTGTCTTAGTCTGTGGATGGAATACACCCTGCAGTTTATCTGATTTCAATGCTGATAGATTTTTCTGCATGCGAGGGATAAACATCCTTCAGATTCATTCTCTCTAGCTGTATTAACCTGTTCCAGGAAACATTTTGTCCAACTCAGGAGGTGTGACATCTGTGCTGTATGAAAGTATGGGGAAGAATGGACAAGGTTTGTGTCCTGCTCTACTCTTGTGCTTATTTTTCTACCCAAAACTGCATTAAATATTCAGCCTATTTTCGTCCAAGGACATAGTAATGATGCAGCATGACAATTGGTTAACTGACTATCACAACTGGGCATCATTTAAGGATTGGAAAGATGCAAAACTCAACAGAACAACTCAGTTTTGATGCACCTGTTAACCACATTCCCACTAGAATAAATAAATAATAAATGAATAACAATTGGAAAATAAGACACCTCCAGTCATTGATAAAAACATAACTGTGACTTGAGGCACATCTGTGAAATTTCACTTTCCAAGTAACCTTTACTCATGATCAAGACCTTGAGCTCAGGTCCAGGTTAACTGTAACGTTCGTGCTGAATCAGTTGGTTGTCATAGTGAAGATCGAGCTGAGCCTGAAGGCAAAGCCTCAGTTTAGCAGCAGTGAGTTCATACCCCCCACTGATGATCATAACCGACCATATCTCTCCATTCACACTTGTTGTGAAATTTGAGGCTGAATGACTGCCTCTATGGTCATCTACAGCAGAACCCATTCATATGTGGATTTAAAACAGACACTTTAGGTATAAAACTTAAAGAGGGGGGAATTATTCTTTGCTACATTTCAAACATAAATATTAAGAAACAATGATGGTGAATGTTGAGACTAAAAGAGTTCAGATTTACAAACTTTTATTTATACATATGTTGTAGAAATTCCTGAGTGTCTGTAAACTGATCAAAATGCTCCACTCTTTAAAAAAAAAAAAAGAAAAAAAAAAAAGACATGTTTATAAGATGTTCAGTAGACCTGCTGAAGTAATGAGGTCATCATGTCAGGAGCTCCTAACAGGTTCATGACCTGTTGTAGGAGAAGGCTGCAGTCACTAATGCCAAATGTATTGTATTTTTTTAAAAAAATAGTTTTTTTTGTTTGTTTGTTTGTTAGTTTTTAAGAAAACTATTACATCGATAAGATAGAGGCCTTTGAAACCCGTTAAAGATTTTTTTCTGCCCCCTTGCAGGTGATCATTCCACTACAGGCAGCTGAGGTTGTATTTTGGGCTGTTTCAAAATGCTAACATGAAATTACCCACATACAATTTTCAGGAGAATCGCTGCTTATTTTCAAGAACGTGTAGCAAATTTACTTTGAATAATTCATTAAAATTTGAAAAGAAAAAGTTGCCAAAACTGCCCAATTTATCAAATGTGATACAAAGAATATGTCGTTACAAAAATGAAGTAACGTTTGTTTGTTTTTTCTGTGGATTTAAAAAAAAAAGGAAATTAGTAAATGTCACCGTTCAAAAAAGAAGACAAAAGAAAATAAATAAATAAATACATTTAATTTTCTGGCAATTTTTGGTGAGTCAGGCTCTGCAGACAGCAGCAAAACAGGCAGAGGCTGAAATAAAGTTCTTCCAAAACACAAGCAATAAAATAGATGTTGTTTTTAGCTACAAATTATATTAAACTTCTTCAGAGGCATCTGAGGGACAGAGTGAAGAGCCTGGAACAAAAAAAAAAAAAAAAAAAAAGAAAAGAAAAACCCATCAGAGTAGACCATCTTTAAGTGACTCTCTTGGCTTGGTTTGCAATCATGATGTCTTATTTAATACCTATGATAAAATAACCACATATTTAAGTCTTCATGTTCATTATTGTTTTGTTGTTGTTTTTGTGTAACAAATTTTATTGCTTTTTAATATAAACACATACACATACAATTTGCCATCATATCAGTTGCAGGAATAGATTAAAAAATACAAACAAACAAACAAAAAAAAAGACAAGGTAAAACAAGATATTGCCATCCATTTGACCCTAACAGACGAATCTTCCAGCCGACTGTCGCACATATACCCATACATCATACATAGGGCCCCCCTCCCCACATTGCTCCACGTACACCCATCAATTTAGTTACAGTCACATCAGCTTCCCATACAGCAGGCAGTGATCCATCAGACAAACCAAAAAGAACAAAATATTGTAGTGTGCAGCTTTCAAACTGTAAGCCAGGACACTTATGAATTTCTCATGTGGGAGTGACCATTGTAATGAAAACTGGCCCCTCATCACCAGCTGAGTCAATTCGTTAGGAAGATAGTTAAGCAGAGGAGCCCACATTTCATCAAAGGACCTTTCATTACCCCTCACAACTGCACTAAGTCTTTCATGGGGAAGGACCCGGAATATTTCCCTGTACCATAGGGTGACTGTAGGTGGTTTATCATTGATCCAATTAATTAAAATGCATTTTCTAGCCCGTAATAGCAATTTGCCGCATAATTTGAATTTCACATGTTCATTATTGTAATGTTTTTTTTATGTTACTTATGGGCTGGGGTGTTTTTCCCAATCCTAAACTGTGCCCCAATCCAGGGTCTGGTCCGGCATTATGTTCATTTTTCTCCCTCTTCTCTACCAGTATTATCCCTCACTCCATGTAATGAAACAGGGCCCTGAAGAAAAGTGAACTACAGGTTCTCCCACTCCTGTCCTCCCCCTGTTATATGTCTCTATCTTTTTTAGGTTTCTTGGATGGGGTGTAACTGAAAAGCAAATTATTTTGTACTGAAACATGTGCAATGGCTAATAAAAATGAATCTTGATTGAAATAACTTTGAATATAAACATTTTCAGGTAATTTACACTTAAACACTTAAGCATAATGACTATAAACACGTGAAAGAAAAGTTGATACATATTTTAGTTTTGTGTTTTGGCCCCTATTTTATTACAGGGAGGTATATTTCTTTTGGATGCTGTAATGGGCTGTATATTAACACGGATGTTCCACAGTTTTTGCTTTAGTGCCAAAATATTGAGTCCACAGGCAGTGGAAAAGGTTTTTTCCAAAGGTTGGCTTGGCCCAGCCTCAGAGGTGGAGATCAGACTTGAAAACATGGAGAGAGCCCTTTGAGCAGAAGGGCCCCCCCATCACACCGGGACAAACAGAGCACTGGCTCAGACATCTGAGAATGTTGCATTCTGGGTGACTCCCTTTGGAGGTTTTCCAGGCATGTCCAAATGGAGGATACCTAGGGGTAGACCCAAACCATAACAGGGACTATGTATCCCATCTGGCTGGGAAACACCTTTAAATCCATCAAGAGGAGGCAAAAAAAAAAAAAAAAAAAAAAAAAACATTTGGATTAGAAAACACTGAAGAAAAGAGATGGGTGAATGGATGGTTGATACTATAAACTGGGTTAAGTTGGAGTCCAAGACCTTGTAAAGGGCTCCAATAGTGTGGCAGCTTAGTTTCTGCTGGTTTATGGAAAAAAAATGGTTAATTAAGACAAATAGTGGAAAAGGCACTGGGAGTTTTGGGAAAACGCAGCTTTTAGAAAACAAAAATGTAGGAATTGCAACAAGGATTGAAATATGCAGCTACCAGCCTGCCCGCAGAAGAAGACAGGATGGTGAAAAAGAGAATGATTGACACATGTCATAACAAAGCTCTGTGTACTGACGACAGACAAGTATCTCAGAGAAAGTTATTTGATTCACAGGCATGGAGAAAAACACCCAGCCAAGGCACAAGTTGCAAAATAAATGTCTGAGAACTGAAGGGTGACATTATAAAAACAGGTCCCTAAAGATGTCCAAATACTCTGAACACTGGAGGCAGAGACAGCTTAAGCTTTGAGAGGATCTCACTCTGGAGGATATTCTAAAACACAAACTGTGGGCAGTTATCCAGTCAAGTCTTTGCACATAACAAGCAGATTGTTCTGATGCCAGCACCCAGAGCTGGCTGTGAGAAAAGGAGTTCTGCCTCCTGCACCCACAGACTTCTTCAGACACTCTTAAGTAACAGCCCTTAGCTCTTAAAAAAATGTTTTAATGCAGACCTTGTTAAAAAGCAATATAAATAATGTTTCAAGTAAAGAAAAAGCAGTTCACATGTCTCAGCGTCATTATGCAAGAGCCCCTTGTTACCTGGAAGCATAACCTTCAGTGTGTGTGTGTGTGTGTGTGAATTAAGATGATGGGTCACGCATTTCACTCACACTTGTGTGTAAGCATTTGGAGCAATTGAGGGACTTCTAAGTGCTAAACATAAGAGTTGTTTCATTTCAATTCATTCACCTTTTACAGTTTCAGTGACAATCGTCCACACTTCAGATGACGCTCATATACTTCATGGTGTTGTTTCTATATTTCATTAAACATTTCAGTCATTTTCTGTTCTCTGCAACATGATATTGACCTCTCAACCACTTTCTTGGTGGACTATAATACATTAATAGGCCAGTCTAACAATTCAAAAGTCTTTTTTAAAATTCAAAATGAATAGATAAATAAATGACTCCAACAGGGACATCAGATTGTTAGAGGAGTAATAGTGATGACATTCAATGCAACAAAGAAAATTGCTGAGTATGCATCATTTCTCATTGTATTACTTGATTAATAAGCAGAAGAATCACGCAGCCTTTATGCACACGGAAAACAAAACTCTTTATCAGACATGTTCTGATAAGTTTTGGTGTGATGCATTTTTCTTTTACCCACTTAAAACAACATTTTTCCCGTTGCTCACATCAGACATAGGGATTCATGACATCTATGTTTTCATATGAAACACAACATGCTTCAGGTATCGAGGGATTAATATACTGACAAATTAACCTTCAATAACCCATAAATACACACATACATGCACACACACACACACACACACACAAACACACACACACACACACACACACACACACACATTAACTTGTGAATACAAACAGAAGTGTACATACACTCATAAATACATGCGTACACCTCCCACACACACACAGACACACATACATATACATAGATGAAGATTTATAAATACATATAAACATACACACATAGCTCGGTAAAGTTTTGTGTTAATTTCTTAATGTTTTTGTTTCTAGTTTGATGACATTCATACATCTGTAAAGGGCAGAATAAACAAACTTCAACTGTTACAAGCTAACTTTTTTTAACAGTAATGATTGAACTTTTGTATCATCACAGTAAGAATAATAATGAAGAATAGAAAAGATGACAGATCAAGGATCAGTTTTCTTTTTAGTCGAAGAAAGTCCTGCTTTCCACTGCGAAGAACAATCCAAATAAAATACAACAAAATGGCTATGCAGAGAATTATACACAGCTCTGGAAAAAGTGAAGAGACCACTGCAATTTTGAGACTCTGATTTTACTTTTTATAGGTATTTGTTAGAGTAAAATTTTCAAATATGTAGAGATGCTGATTTCTGAAAAAAAATTAGTGGTCTCTTAATTTTTTTAAACTTAACTTAACATTTAACTTAATATCTACCACAATTATAGATATACACACATAATTGTGGCAGATATTAAGTGCGATTATGTAATGCAGAAAAGTCAAGACGTGCAACATATTTTTCTACTGGCTCTGAGGAGCCTCCATCTTCTACATTTATATAATCAGTAATCCTCCTAATCATCCATGTCTTTCCTCCTCAACATTTTATCTCATTAGTTCCATGTACACTGATACAAGCTCTCAAGGATCTTGTCTTCTAAATTGCATCCAGTACCTCCCCATTAAAGGAAACCTATACTTTACATTTATATTCCACGTAACTCACTATCAGTATTAATAAATGTGACCCGTCAGTCACTTAGTTGGTATTAAACTCTGTGGTTTGGCACCAGTTCAAACACATCAATAACATGACTCTAAAGCCCTGATTGGCTGTTTGGAAAAAAAAAAAAAAAAAAAAAAAAACAGATGAAACATACAAAGGTTACATTTTTATTTAATCAATTGTGCTGTAAAACCTTTACACAGATTTACCTTTTTTCATAATTCCCTTGTGACTCTTTTCTTTTCTTATGCACGACTTAAATGCACAATGTAAAATTTCAAATGCAAGAAACCAGTCCAGTCTCTTTGTGAATCATGCCCAAAGACGTATAATTTCATATCTCATCAGGGTTTCCATCAATGTATAGCAAGACCAGTGACCCGCAGGGTGTAAATCGGCCCCCTGCCAGTCCTAATGGGTCTAATTGTTCAGCCTCAGGAAGTTTAAATGCAGCTGAACACTTTGTCCTTGATACAGACAGGCACCATGATGTGTGTTGATTAGGATTACGTGACTAATTCACAACACATTGAATCTAATTATTTAAAAATGTTCACTCCAATAGGCAAAAGGAATATGAAGGTGTTTCCCACATATACGTCCTATAATTGTTGTCTTAATGTTGGGATTGGTTAGTACGGAAAGAATAGATCTTTGGTACCTCTTGCTCATAAAAAATACACCACAGTATAATAAGAAGTCTTGATAAAGCACTGCAAATGAAAACGTTAACACAATGCAGATATGAAGATCAGGAGTTTCATTCATCAAAATTCAACCTTGAATCTTCAGTGGAGGGCTTAAAAAACAAAAAAAACAAAAACATATCTATCTAATCTATTTGGTTCTTAGTGCTGTGCTGCATTTCTGCCTCCATCAGTGGAAATGATTCTTATTCAGTTGCTTAGCAGGGGGATCATCAACGGGCATCAGCCACACCACTAAAGTAGACAAAGGTCAAGGTATGGTTAAAAAAAAAATAAAAAATCTACATTCCAAACTAAGGATATACCAAATTCAGTATTTTCTCAGTACTGATCGAATGCCGTCTGTAGTTCTGGGCACCGTTTAACATAAAATCAAAGGGTACCATGTTTTGGCACCTAAATGCATCCTTGTGACTGCGATGGAGTAGAAGAATATGTGATTTTCCAACCATACATAGAACTTGGTTTTACTTTGTTCATTATTGAGAAAAACACCACATGGTTGTTGTTTATTAATAAAGTTGTAATCATTTTTTCACTTAACAGTTTTCATGTTAAAGACATTTGTGAGACAGCAATGTCGACTGTGATGAGTGTACTGTGATACAGTGCAAAGAGTCAAATGTTGTATTGCTAAATTTTTTAAAGTTGGTATTTTGATAAATAAATATGTTAAATGGAAATATTTTGAGATTTTGTAATCAAAGAAATTGACATTTATTACCATATAAACACACACAAAAGTACAGATAATTGGTACAGTTGAGGACTGGCACAAATTTTCACGTACCAGTAAATGTTACCATATCTGTTTGGATGTAAAGGGTTCCTGTCGTGGCAGATCTCCATTAAAAAAAAAAGAAAAAAACAAATTAAAGCCACTTGCATGACGCAGGCTTCACTGGTCCTGACCCGTGTCCAATTTTGTTGACAAAAAATTAAATAATAATTCAGCGATGCTCACTGATGCATTGAGTGTCCATTTATTTTGAGGGACGCAGTTTTCATAATCCATCCAACGCAATAATCCAAAAGGGTACAACTTGAGTCGATTTCCAGCAATATCAGGTTGATCACGGTCAAAAAACATTTCTGTGCCTTGCACCACACTGAACAGAAGAGAGCTGAACAAAGGACCCTATCATTCAAAAATCTCCACCCAAAAATGGGTTTGTCTAAATCTATAAGTTAAGATAAACTTTAAGCTGTTTCACATCAGAAAATTCATATTTATTTTATGCCAACATAAATTAAATAACAATTTAGTTTACTTCAACAAATATAAATACAAATAAGTTTAAATTTCCCTTTACAGTTCTCTTTTCCTATTTTTAACTCCTTTGGGTTTTTTCTTGTTGAATGGCTGCTCTGATCATATGAATTGATAAGAGATAAGTCAAGAGTGATAAAAATAATATGAATATGTGCTAGTAGTTTTTACACCAAGAGATAAAAAAAATTCTAACTGTAAAATTTTAACAAATTTATTGTAGGGGCTCGTTACACTAGAAGTCACCATGGTTCAAAGCAGGATTTACAGTTTGAGTTAACTCAAGGGCTAACTCCAAGTTTACAGGACCACAAGAAATTTCACATCCTACCAAGATAGCTCATGATAATATGTCACGCTGAACACTAAACCCGCTGTGAAACACTGTTCCAGATATAAGATCACTCTGCAGAACCCTTTGCCCTCTGACTAACTAACTCTTAGTTTGTGATATAATGACAGATAGTGACTGTCCTCTCCTGATATTCTCTAAACAGGGACCAGAAAGCCCTGAAGCCTTGTTAGAACTATGTCTACTTGTAAGTTGTAAAATTATTTAACTTTTCACTTGGAGTTATCTTCTTATTGGCCTGTTCATTTTCATCTCAATACTACTCTGTTCGATCCAGTCAGAGCTTGTGCTGCACAATAAACCTGAGGGAGTCTTTTAGCCTGGATTTATTCATTCATGCTGAACAAATTCTCCTGCTTGTTCTTCCTGCATTTTTCAAATGCACCCGAGCAGATTTTAAGGCACAGTGAAAGTATTGAATCTCTCATTCTGCTAGAATATGTAAACATAATCATAAGTGACTGATCACATGCTGTCAACATCGTCCCGGTCATGTGAACACACCTATAGAAATCCTGGGTTTGTCATCAGTGTTGATCAGCAGCTACATGTGACCTCTTAGCCTGAACTTATTTGGGTAGGTGAGTGACGCCAGGTAAAGCATAAAAAACATGTTTTCTGACTTCACTTTGCAGTAAGAATCTCAGGAGTGAGCTGGAATTTGCAGCATCAGTCAACAAAGTGCTTTCTTCTGTTACCAGTGTACTCTCAATCTAACCAAGCATTACTGCCCATTAACGAAATTAACACTCACATTATAGTAGAGCTAGTGTGATGCTTCCATTTCTGTGTATTTTGTGTGTTCAAAATTGTGCATTAAACTTGTAAATGTCTGACACAGTGAGCAAAATTTTAGTTTTCAACAAAGAAAATCAAAGCAGCGGTCAGTTTTCCTTATGCCTGGACTTTTGAATTTTGCATTTGGGTCAATGACGGGACGTCCCTTTTTTTGTGTCCGAGTGTAATATTTCCTTCCATCATGAATTGAGTATTTCATCACATGTATTTCTTTATTCTATGAAACCTGTGTTATTTGAACACATCTTTAAACTATAAAAATATAACATGTTTTTTTGTGTTTTGGTTCCTCAAACCCCAAAATGTCAGGTGGTGCAACCGTCCTGACAAGTATCCACAGTAATTAAACTCTAAAAATTGAATGTCAGTTATTGTAAATGGAAATTAAAAATACAGTGGCATTATTTTATGCTTGAACCTTTTTAAATAAAACATTCTTTGCAAATAAAAATAATTTTAAAGCTGTTGAGAAATGTATAAAACTTTTGTCCCGTAATTTTCACCTTGTCAAATGTCAGGGTGGTGCAACCGTAACATTAGACTTTTATTTTAAAGTGAAGAGAATAAAACAGGAAACAGGAAACTGCATCAGCCAGAGGAGCCCAAATGACATTTGTGACCAAGTGGAAAAGTTTGTAGATTTCTCTGAAATACTGATAAAAAAGGTTTTTTCACTTCATTGGTGACTGGAACAATTTCCATGTCAGGTGGAACAACCAATGTAATAATATGAAATGTTATTTTAACATCAAATTATTTATCTTATTCACAAATAAAAGAAATGAAACACACAAAATGAAAATGTATGAGTCACTACAGACACTTGAGAGATACTTTCCAATAATTTCACACAGAAAAAATAACAGGAACATATAAATATATTTTCATATATTTGGTTGCACCACCTGACATTTTTGGGTGCTCAATTTAAAAATACTAAAAAATAATGAACCGAAAAACTTTGAAATGTTGGTCAACTACTGAAATCTGTTAGAAAACATAATTCTTCTCTCAGAAATATGTTTTTTATCCATTTTCAAAGAACTTTTTAAAAATACATTTTAAGACCCTCTTTTTGTCATTGTCCCATTTAACAAAGACTTTTCTGTTTAATCTGCATGTGAGTCCACCTTCTCCTGTTTTTTTCCCCGGCTCTTCCACCGTGACAGGGATTAAACACACAAGAACTAATCAAACTCAGGTGAAACACATGAGGGCAATCAGTAGGATCAGGACACAGGGGAAACAGGAAAATTCAACCAGGAAGAGGAGACACACAAGGATCAAGTACAAAATGAAACACAAGGGAAGCACAAGAATCACTGGGGTGTCACATGTGACATCAGAACACAATAAATACCAGTAAACAAAACCCCAAAACAAACCCAGGAAATAATGAACAACAACCGAAAATCAGGGTCTCAGGGTCCTCAGCATTAAGATAATGATAAGGGAAAAAAATCACCCACAGGTTCATTTCACACACCAACCTAGTGTGTTGTCTTCCCAAGCTTTTTTTTTTCTCACCTGCTGCCGCTGACCAATCAGGGAGGAGCTATTTACCAAAAAGTCACGTTGATCCAAGTGGAAACATTGACATAAACTGGGGCCAGTTCAGACTCAAATAGACAAAATACAGGAATATAACATAGCCACCTTTATAAAAAGTCAAGCCAAAGCATAAGAAACTTTAAAAAAGTTAGTTAGTTAGCGTGTGGTCATCTTACATCATCCAATAATTGTGGAAATAAAATGTACAAACTCAAAAAGAAAATTTCTTAAATGTGTTACATGTTATTTTACGGGTGAGATTTAAAACAAAAGAATTAATAAAGAGAAGTATTGAAATAACATCAGCTTATAGTTGTGTGTAATATCACCATTTCCAAATAAACACAAACCCCTGATATTCTCTTGATCCTTTTAGGAAGTATTGATTTTCATAAAGCCCTGCTAAACTGCTCTGTTGCTGTAACAATGATTAACTACTGTAGGATGAAGACAGAGACAGATCCTGCCTCTAAAAGTGGAACAGAAGGAAGATAAAAGCAGAGGAATCCTGGCATTAGAGGGAGAATGAGCTCTTCTAATCGCAAAGGATGATCAACACGGACACTTTTCAATAATCATTACGGGAGATTTGACACTGTGCTTTAGCTGATGAACTTATTGACTCACCCTGCCTCTGCTCTCATTTCTAATGTAACTGCTGCAAACATTGATGCTTTATTGAATGGTTGATCATTATAGTAAAGATGAAGAAAGACAGCTTCTTTAAAACAGGATAATTACAAATACACCACAAACTGATATGTTCCATTTCACTATGAAAATAATTTATGATTTCTTGGCCGTTTTTCCGAGAATATAACTGGTGACACAAAAACTTTTCTCTCATTCATGGTTAGTGGCTGGGTGAAGCCATTTTTTAGCAAACGACCATATTTACTCATTAAGAATCATAATGACAACAGAAAAACAAAACAAATTGAACCTTATCAAAGGTTTACATACCCCAGTTGCCGATACCTTGTATTGCTCCTTTAATCATCAATGACAGCTTGAAATCTGTTGTGGTCGTTGTGGATGAGGGTTTTTATTTTCTCAGATGGTTAAACTGCCCATTCTTCTTGGCAAAAAGCCTCTAAATTCTTGGGCTGTCTTGCATGAACTGTAGGTTTGAGATCTCCCCAGAGTGGCTCAGTTATATTGAGGTCAAGAGACTGAGATGGCCACTCCAGAACCTTGACACAAAAAAAGAATTACACTGAAATACAGACACAAGGAAGTAATAACTAAAACATGAAACCCAAACTCACAGACAGTATCATCACATATCCATTTACCCATGATTCTCTATACGCCATGGTATTTAGCATGGATGTCATTTTTGACACCAGAGGAATTGTTCTGATTGGACCACAGGTTTTGCCTCTTGAGGAGTTGAGGTTGACTTATAGGATAGCCAAACGTATTTCAGAAGGGCCATGTTATCCACAGCCACCACAAACACACACCCCTTTAATCCTGTTTTGAAAAACTCTGATACCAAAAAGGTTAGACAACCTCAGAATTTGGCCCAAACCAAACAGGAAACATGACTCACTGATCGGGGAAAGAAAAAAAAAAAGAAAGATCTGATCACTAACAGCTGGGGAGAAAATCACAAGGGAGGAATACTTGAGATCTCTTTCCAAACAAATATAAATAGGTATGACATTTGTTTGTTCTGTCCAATTACATGAAATTATCATCATTTGATGTTATAACATACAGTTCAGATCCCACCCTTTGTGTTTTGACAGCAGAGCCTTGCCTCCTCAATCATATGCTGCACCTTTCTGAGGTTATAAAGTATATAACACATTCCTGTGTCTGTAGAAAATGTGGGAATTGACTGAAACATAGGCTTAGAATTTATGATTTACTGTTCATGCTGCAGAAATATTTCATGTCTGATGTACCTCTGAGGAGAATTTCAAACTAATTGGTTTCACAATATACCGTGGTAAAACATCCTGATTGAAACTGCCAGAAACTGCTGTTAAAGTCTTCACTGTGATTATCGACGGACCCAGAGGGCACCATGAATGTAGCAAAGGTCTCCAGATTTATGCTGATAAGCCATAAGGGAGCAATTTCCTACTGCTTAACCAGGGGCACAAAGACACCAGCAGGACTGAAAGGCTTGGTGCTTTTTGGACAGAATGGAGCTACTCTGGATACGACTCAATGTGAGAATGTTGATTTAATTTTGATTTATTTTATTTAAAAGGAAAAGGGAGAAATGACTGTACTAGGAACAATGAAAAGATGGTTGCTCCAGATTTAGCAGGTTAGCTTTTCTGTGAGGTTAGCGGACATTTCATCCAGGAGACAGGAGTACATAAAGCCAATAATCAATGTTGTTATTGTTGCTTTATTGGTTAGTTTGTCGTTTGTCGGTCTATTTTCACACCAAACAAGAACGATTTTTCTTTAAAACCTCTAAAACTTAGCAGGGATGTTGAAAACACAAACCACATTAGTCATTTTTACACTCCCAGACACTTGACCAGAGAAGTAAACCTCAGAGTGAGTTAAGCAGGAAAGAGGCTCTCATCCTCCACTCTAAAAGGATCAATTTTTGCCGTCTGCTTCAGATGCATTAAGAAGAGATGGTAAATGTAGAAAAGTAACTGTGTAGAAAGAACAACACTGATGCTTAGATAAAGAAATAATGCTGCAGAAAAGTTTGTAGTTGATGTGGTAAACATCTGTAAATTAATGTATGAATGATTGTGACATTCTTGCAGTACATCCAATTACGTAAAGTGCAAGGTGTACACTCTGTACTTACTGTCGTCTCAATTCAAACTCTACAGCTTCATATTTAACAGAAATTATGATCACAACCATTCACAGGTCTTCTTCTGTTATCATCAAATGCAACCATCGACCATTGTTTGATCTGTTCCCGCCCCTTCCTCTACATAGCCAATATGGTGACCATTAAGTGTGGGGAGTATCCAGCGTTTGGCAATCAACCTTCTATCCTTTTGTGGGTGCCAACTGAGAAATTAAAGTGCACTTATGCGCTGAAAATACTGAGTGAAAGTAGGAAATTTGGGACACAGCCACTGACAATAGTTTCTAAATAAAGTTTCTGTTAGAACTTCTCCAAACTAAATGGTCCTCATGTCCCATTGTTTGTCTGTTTTTTGACCATGGGACCAAAGATCAAGGTAGATTGTGTAAATCAATCCAGCGATATATGGCTGAAATTAAAAGAAATTGCATAAAAACACCAGGCCAATAGAGGGCAGTGAGACAAAGGTCATAGACAAGGTACAATATTTTTGTGCATCATTTAGCCTGTTAGCATGAAGAATATTCAGCCTGTGCCGGTTTTGATTGTGGTTTATTTCAGAAGATGGATTTGTTGACACTTGACAGTAGACAAGCTCCATAGACAAAGCTGTTGCTGGTTAAGACTGTTTTGAAAAGCTCCAAACAGCTTTGACTGGTAACACAACGTACCACTCTGCAGTGCCAGATCAGTGGCTGTTCCAGCTTAAAAATAAGGCTGTTGATTGAAGACTTTTAGTGGGCATATGACTTTAGAGCATTGTCAAATACTCATCTGTTGAAGAGCTAATGAAGACAGAAAAAACAAACTCTGAGGCATTCCTGAGGACTTCTTCTGTGTTTGAACAGCTGTTGTAAACTGGATATTTACTGACACATTCAGCTGAAGGTCTCCAGTTTACAGGGTCACTATTTAAACTGAAACACCAGGAGCTGAAAGAGACATATTCACACCATCAGGCTCAAAGAAGACCAGTGTTTAGGAGATATTATTAAACCAAGTCAATCACAGCTGGGGGTCAGTGTGGATGGAGGGAGGGGGAAATTAAAACACTGTGGGTGCTCAACCTATCAGCTTGCAAACCCTCCCACTAGATGTGTTTTCCACTGCTGAAAACACAGCTCATGACTAGGTTATGGAGGTGTCAGTGGAAAAGGTAGATGTTTCACTTATAGTAGAATATTTCACTTCATGGAAAATATGTATTGACAACTTAGGTCATTCTTCCATTAATTTTTTTGCCATGATACATTCTCCATGTCATATTTTATTCTATCAAGGAAGAATATTATATCATATTACACTGACTGGCCAAAAAAAGGTCACACACTCTTACACATTGTTGGACCGCCTGTAACTTTCACTGTGGCATTGTTTTGCTAAGCTTCAAAAAGCAACCCCAGATAATAGCACTGCCCCCACAGGCTTGTACAGTAGGCACTCGATATGATGGGTGCATCACTTCACCCGCTTTTCTTCTTACCCTGATGCGCCCATCACTCTGGAACAGGGCAAATCTGGACTCATCAGACCACATGACCTTCTTCGATTCCTCCAGAGTCCAATCTTTATGCTCCCTAACAAACTGTCGCCTTTTTTTCTTTTTAGCCTCACTGATTAGTGGTTTTCTTAAGGCAACACAGCTGTTCAACCCCAATACTTTGAGTTCTCTTTGCATTGTGCGTGTGCAAATGCTCTTACATTCACTGTTAAACATACTCCTGAGTGCTACTGTTGTTTTTCTTTGAGTCAATTTGGCCATAGGTTTGAGTGATAGCCGATCACAATTAATCAAGATTTTTTTTTTTCTCTGATGACATTTCTTCCTGGGAGACATGATGATGGTTCCCCATCATCCTTCCTGTTTTGAATAACATGTTGGACAGTTCTTAATCTAAGTTTAGTAGTTTCTGCATCAATCTCTTTAGATGTTTTTTCTGCTTGATGCCAATGATTTGACCCTTCTTAAACAGACTAACAGACTAAGATATTGCTTAGTTAATTCCAGCTGGCAACTTTTTTTGGCCAGGAAGTGTGTTTATGCAAAATATTGCAACCAATTCAGTGTCCTCAGATGCTGTGATGGAGTTTTACAGAGTGGAGTTTTACTTTACAGAGTGGAAACTGATAAAAATGAGGTGGGGGAGACTGGTACTTATCATCGCAATTTTAATAAAAGCTGATGTAATATAGAGCATATACCGTGTGTTACTTTAATCTGGAGCTCTAACATTAGCTCCACATGAATAAATCCACAAACATGCTACAGACTTATACTCTTAAGTTGCGTCATGGTGAACCTTCCATACAACCCGGTCATGCTTTGAAGTATACGACAGACATTTTCATTTACTAACACTTTCATAAAGTTTCCAGTGCTGTGCTATAATTGTGGCAGTGAATTTCAGACCCAATGACCCCAGTGACTGCTCTGGGTATGATTGGTTAGTGTACTTAAAGAGTGAAGCTGTAATCTGCCACTGCAGTTATAAACATACCCAAAATAACGTCATAGTATACAGACACACTGACGTTTGCGCATACAACACTGCAATGAGAGAAGTTTAAGACTAGAGGGAAAGAGATGTAAGGTTTTTCTTATGAAGTGATCAATGTCAGTGCATGGATGAAACACATCCTTCCTGCTACAGGGGAGCTTTTAAACTCCTTAGTTTCATGCATGTGTGACAGAACAGATAATTTAATCAATATGTTTGCATAAGCTGGGTGTGTCAGATCCATGCAATACGACTATGAGTATATTTCTACACCAGGAAACACATATTTAAATCAGTGGTCTGACTTTAAGAAGATGTGATTACATATTTATCCTAATTTGATCCCATTAAAACGTCTTCATGCTGCTTCAATTCTCCACTGTGAGCTCTTTTAAGCTTCAGGACAGTGAGCACAGACGGCTTGAGAAAACAACAACGTAAAATAAGCACAACAGGTGTTTACCTCATGCTCCAAATGAATTACTGATCCCTGTTTTTTCCCTTTGCCATGCCTCTGTTCATGAA
>RPOG01003417.1:11137-34452 GCA_008086565.1 Thalassoma bifasciatum
AAAAAGGTTATAAACAAGAAAAAAAGTTTAAAAAAAAGGAAAAAGTAAAAAGTAAACAACAAGAAAAAAAAGAAAAAGGTTAAAAACAAGAAAAAAAATAAAAAAACAAGGAAAAAGTAAAAAGTAAAAAACAAGAAAAAAGGTTAAAAAAAATAAAAAGCAATTAAAAGACAAAAGAAAAAAAAAAGAAAAAAGAAAAAAAAAAAAAAAAAAAAAAAAAAAAAAAAAAAAAAAAAAAACAAAAAAAAAGGTTAAAAAAAATAAAAAGCAATTAAAAGTCAAAAGCAAAAAAAAAGTCAAAAGTAAAAAACAGGGAAAAAACAAGAAAAAAAGTAAAAAAAATACAAGAAAAAAGGTTAAAAACAAGAAAAAAATAAAAAGTAAAAAAACAAGAAAAAAGGTTAAAAACAAGAAAAAAATAAAAAGTAAAAAAACGAGAAAAAAGGTTAAAAACATGGAAAAAGTTAAAAAAAAAAAGAAAGAAAAAAGGTTAAAAACAAGAGAAAAAGTAAAAAACAAGGAAAAAGTAAAAAACAAGAAAAACGGTAAAAAAAAGAAAAAAGTTCAAAACAAGGAAAAAACTAAAGCAAGAAAACAGATGAGAAGCAAAAAAAAAAACCTTAAACTCTACAGAAAGATTAAAACATTAGCTTAAGGCTTAGCTTAATTAATTATATATTCATGTATTTTGTCACTTTTACTCCTCCTTAATATTAATGTAATCGTTTATTTCAAACGTGATAAACAGAAAAAAGAGTCAGAGCGGTGTAACTCACCTCCATCCTCGTAGCTTCTCCTCCTTTAACGATAGGAACCGTTTTTCCTGCGTGGATTCTGTACTGACCGATGGAGTGACCGTTCAGGTTTCTGATCGGCTTCACTGAAACAAACAAACACGACACACGTCACAAACTTTGGTTTAATAAAAACTGTCAGTGTTTGATGAGAGTGAAAATAAAAAAAATCACCTTGGTAAGTTTTTCCGTCCAGCTCCACCTCGTAAGACTCCATCACCTCCTGGATCGCCTCGCCAACGTCACACAGACGCACGTCGATACCTGCGTTCTTCACACACACACACGACATCATCAGCATCATCATTAGAGTGTGTGTGTGTGTGTGTGAGTGTGTGTGTGTGTGTGTGTGTGTGTTACCTTGATTCCAGTGTTGGTGGCGTCTTTCACAGCCTCCAGCAGTTTGTCGTACTTTGGGTTAAACGTGACGGTGAAGGCACAGTCAATGATTCGCCCTGAAAACAACAAAAAAACTTTTATCAGACAAAGTTTTCATCGTTTTTAGGTTCTGATTTTATTCAGCTTTGATAAAAAAGACAAAGACTACTCTTGAAAATAAACAAATTATTCTCATAAATTCACCACCTGATTCTCATAAATTTACTCAATTATTCTCTTAAATCTTAAACTTTATTCTCAAAAATTTGAGGAAACTATTCCCTGGAATTGTTGTGAATGTGGAAAATTTTTCTTGGAAATTTCAGACTTTATTCTTTTAAATTTATCTTTTTTTTCCCCTTGAAAATCAATGGATTTATTCTTGCAAATTTACAATTTCTTTTCTCATAGACCTTTGATTTTACTCTCGCAAAGTTATGATTTTTTTTCCAATGAATCTTTAATTCTATTCCATTTTTTTCATCGTAGATATGAAGAAATTATTCTTGACTTTATGAGATACATCTTGTAAATGACCTGTTTGTTTTCTGCGTGACACTAATCCTCCTTTCTAGTTTTATCGTTCTGCTTCACAAACATAAAAAAAAATCAAAGAATGGATCATGAAAAGATTTCTCTTTGTGTTTACGTCCTTGAAAGTTTTGTCTGTGTTTGATCTTTAACTGAACGTTGAGTCTGAATCTTGAATCTTAACTCTTTGACTCTGAGTCGTCCAGATTTACAGACGTCCCTGAATGCATCTCTCGTAAACCTCAGAGTAAACCTCAGGTGAAACTTTCGTGGTCGTGTTACCGTTGATGTGCGTGCCGAAGTCGATCTTGCAGACGTCGTCGTACTGCAGGACGGTGGCGTCCCCGGCGTTGGGAGTGTAGTGGGCGGCACAATGATTGAGGGAGCAGCCGGTGGGAAACGCCAGGCCGGCGTTGAGTTTATCCTCTTTGATCAGTTTACGGGAACAGTCTTCCAGCCGCTCGCTGAGGAGAGAAAACAACAACGACGACGACGACGTGAGGCGACTGAGGAGGAGAAACGATGAATGGACCTGACAGAAGTAAACTCACCAGATTTCTATCATGGTCATGCCGGGTTTCAGGAAGCCTCTCACGTGCTGCCGCACCTGTCTGTGAGCCTCGGCCGCCTGCCTGAAGTCGTTCCAAACCTCCTCGTTGGCTTTATCCATCACCCGCCGCTCCTCCGCCGTGGTGCGCCACACCGCGCTGCGCCTGGAAACGACAGCAGAGAGAAAGTTCGGCTTAAAGTCCAGAGTTTAAACTGCAGGAGCTGATTTTACAACATCACAGAAACATTTATCAACTCAGAATTTTAACAGCTCACTGCTCCTTTTATTCTTCTCCAACCTTCTTTAGGCTGTGACTTCGCTCTTAAACCACAACATTTTCTTTCAAGACTTAATGTCTCAGTAAAAGTCTGAGGCTTCATCAATCTAACAACGACATCGCTCACCTCTAGGATGCTTCTGATTCCAAAACAGTGGCTGCACAGACAATTTAAAGGGCAGGGATGAACAAAAAAAGAAATCGCAAACACAGTGAACATACTTTGGTTCCCAATAGGGCACTTTAATATAATTTGACTCTCAAAAAACGGCACTTTAGCAAAAGTTTTGGCTCCTAAGATGACATGATAGCACAAGTTTTCCCTCAAGGAAACAAGTTTTGTGTATTTTGGCTCCCAATAGGACACTTAATCACATTTTAACCATCTAAAGGAGCAGATAAGTGTGTTTTACCAACAAAGAAGAGACTTTAACAGAACTGCTCCCATGAAGATACTTCAACATATTTTGGCTCCTAATAGGCCACTTTCATGTTATTTGACTCTCAAAAAAAGGGCACTTTGGCGCATGTTTTGGCTCCCGATAAACCAATTTTGTGTATTCTGAGTCTCATGAGTGCACTGCAACTCATTTTGGCTCCTCAATGGACAGTTAAGCACACATTTTGGCTCTTAAATTGACCTTTTAGTATGTGTTTTGACTCCCAAGAGGTAAGTTTATCTACTTTAGCCATCCAAAAAGGCAGATTAGGAGGCACTTTAGCGAGTTTTGACTCCCAAGAGGGCACTTAAACAGGTTACTTTTGAGTATTTTGGCTCCCGAGAGGCCAGTTTCAAGTATTTGGCTCCTAAGAGGACACTTCAGAAAATGCTTTGGCTCCCAAAAAGAGAGTTTTTCATACTTTTGCCAGCCAAACAGACGGATAAGTGCGGTTTTTGATAACCAGAAAGGCTCTTGAGCAGACATTTGAGGATCCTATAACATATTTTGGCTCCCAACAGATAAATCAAGCACATTTTTTGGGCTCCCAAGAGGACACTTAAATGTAATTTGGCTCCTGAGAATACATTTTTTCATATTCTGAACCCTACAAAGTACATTAAAGCACAAGTTTTGGCTCCTATTAAAGCGCAATTTAGAATGTTTTGGCTCCCGAGAGGGCACTATTGTTTATTTTGGCTACAAATGGGGCAATTCAGTGCATAGTTTTGCTCCCAAAAGGATTTTTTTTTACATAATTTGGCTCCTAAGAGTTCACTATTGCTTATTTTGGCTCCCAATAAGGCATTTTTGAGTATTTGGCTTCTAAAAGGACACTACAGTACAAGTTATGGCTCCCAATATGACACTTGAGGAAGGTACTTTGGTAAAACAATAGAGATAGAGACACTTAAATAATCCAATCAATCGAAAAAACTGACAGATAGATAGTTCCAAATCAAAAATAGACTTTATAAGCACCAAAAAGCTGCGAATCAGAGGTAAGAAAAAGCTCCAGAGGAAAAGAAAAGTCTGTTATTGTGTTTACAAAGTGTGCAAGCGACAAATTAAAGCAGACGTTAGATAAAAGAAAGTGTTTCATCCTCCGGGGAAGCAGAGAGTTTTATTTACAGCAGGATTAATGAGCTGTCATGTGAGCAAGCTGCAAAAACACCAGAGAAGATTCAGGTGTGTGTGTGTGTGTGTGAGTGTGTGTGTGTGTCTTACCCATCCTGTACGATGGGATATTCACACTCCTGTCCGATAGGAAAGACTCCGCTCGGGTGTAACTCACAGATGGGCACAGACGGAGGATCAGTCTGAGATTTGGCTGAAGCAGAAAAGACAAACGTGATCAGACGGACGAGCAGATGTTGGAGTTCAGCCGAGGACACGCTCTGATCTTTACGACCGCCACGTTTAAATCACAACACTCACGTCCTTTCTTCTTCTTTTTCTTCTTCTTCTTTTTCCCTGCCGAGTTTTCCCCGTCGTCTCCGTCTGTGACAAAAACAAATCAGTCGTGTCACGGTCGTAACAAACGCCACAAACAACCAACAAACAACCACGTAGGGCTGAACGATTTTAGAAAAAGACCTAATCGCGAATTTTTCTGGCAGATGTTGCGATTCAATTCATGATTTTCTCCAGTGAAGTTTTCATTATGTACAGTAACGTGTAAAAACTTGACTTAAAAGTTACATCAAACTATTGAAAAATGAAGAATTGTTTCTAACTTTTAGATTAAAGGTCAAAATTTTAAGATAAAAAGTGGAAATTTTGAGAAGCAAAGACAAAATTCTGAGAAAAAAATGTCCAAATTTTGAGACTTAACATTTATACATTATGTGAAAAAAGTCTTAACTTTCACATTTCAGGTCTAAGATAAAAAGTCAAAATTTTCAGATAAAACATCAACATTTTACAATAAGGGAAATATTTGGAATAAAAAGTAGAAATTTTGATATAAAAAGTCAAAATTATGAGTTATGAGACAATATTATTAAATAAAAGGCAATTTTTTGAGAAAAAAATATTTTTTGTCATAAAAAGTTGAATTTCTGACCTTAAAATACAATTCCTTCAATTTCTAAACTGGACTTTTTTTTAATTGTATTTTTAGTTATAACTACTGAAAAACATAAAGAGCTATATTTGACTCTTAACTTTTAAAAATGAAGTAGTGCAAAACATCCTCAACTGTGTCCAGTGAAAAAAAGATGAAATACAGAACAATTTTAAAAAGACTGAATTCAAACAGCAATAATAAAAAATATAAGGAAAAATAAAAGTATCTTTCCCATTACTCTTACACTCTAAGGATGTGTTAATATAAATTGTTCAGCCCTATAACCACGCACAGACACCCACCTTCCTCTCCTTCCTCCTCCTTCTCTTTGTCTTCTATGGCCTGTTTCTCCAGCTGTTTGGTCACTTCAGGAACTCCGTCAGCTTCTGCCTCAGTGCCTACGAGCAAAGCATCAGCGTCAACAACAGAATCACAAAGAATGAAAGAAAGAAGCTGAATCATCCTGTAAAGTTTGGACGTTTTGTAAAACATAAATAAAAACAGGTCTGGACTGCAGGCAGGTCAGTCTAGTAGCTGCACTCTTCTACTACGGAGCCACGCTGTTGTAACAGGAGCAGAATGTGTCTTGGTTTCATTGTCTTGCTGAAATAATCAGTAAAGTTTATCAGTTTGAACGATAAATTTCCTCTTATAGGCTGTTTTCCAAACCTCCTCCTTCTTCTGCTGAAATTCAGTTTGTAGTATCAGTTTGTGAAAACTTGGTAGATCTGTAGTAAACTAAAGTTCCCGGATGTTTCTACTGATCCGGGAAAATTTCTCAGTCTGTAACGGACCAGTCTACCTGGCGTACTGTTTCCCAAGAGGGTTAAGATCTTTAAAAACGTGTCCTTGTGTCCTCTTGACTCTCTGGCCTCGTCTGTTTTTCTTCTCTTTCCTCTTCTCTGGCCTCGTCTCTGTTTATCTTCTCTTTCCTCTTCTCTTTCCTCGTCTCTGTTTTTCTTCTTTCCTCATCTCTGGCCTCGTCTCTGTTTTTCTTCTCTCTCCTCTTCTCTGGCCTCATCTTTGGTTCTCTTCTCTGGCCTCGTCTGTTTTTCTTCTCTTTCCTCTTCTCTGGCCTCGTCTCTGTTTATCTTCTCTTTCCTCTTCTCTTTCCTCGTCTCTGTTTTTCTTCTTTCCTCATCTCTGGCCTCGTCTCTGTTTTTCTTCTCTCTCCTCTTCTCTGGCCTCATCTTTGGTTCTCTTCTCTGGCCTCGTCTGTTTTTCTTCTCTTTCCTCTTCTCTGGCCTCATCCCTGTTTCTCTTCTCTATCCTCATCTCTGTTTTTCTTCTCCTTCCTCTTCTCTTGCCTCGTCTCTGTTTTTCTTCTCTTTCCTCTTCTCTGGCCTCGCCTCTGTTTTTCTTCTCTATCCCCGTCTCTGTTTTTCTTCTCTTTCCTCTTCTCTGGCCTCGCCTCTGTTTTTCTTCTCTTTCCTCTTCTCTTGCCTCGTCTCTGTTTTTCTTCTCTTTCCTCTTCTCTGGCCTCGCCTCTGTTTCTCTTCTCTATCCCCGTCTCTGTTTTTCTTCTCTGGCCTCATCTCTGTTTTTCTTCTCTGGCCTCATCTCTGTTTTTCTTCTCTGGCCTCATCCCTGTTTCTCTTCTCTGGCCTCATCTCTGTTTCTCTTCTCTGGCCTCGTCCCTGTTTCTCTTCTCTGGCCTCATCTCTGTTTCTCTTCTCTGGCCTCGTCTCTGTTTCTCTTCTCTGGCCTCGTCTCTGTTTCTCTTCTCTGACCATCCAGCGTCTGGCCTCCCCCCACGCCAGGTAGACTGGTCCGTTGCAGACTGAGAAAATGACTGTTTCCCACAATGCACGGCGCTAATGGCGTTTGTCAGTTTGTGGGCGCTCAGGTTGAGGTGAATTACTGACACCTACTGGAATAAATCAGCTCAACTACAACACAACAACAAAAATGTGAAACGGTCCCAGAGATAAAAGTGAAGTGACAGGAAAGAAACAGCGGTAAATCTGCTCACTTCATCATGAAAGAGCTGTTTACTTTTACCAAATTCATAAAAGCCCCTAAATCATTTATCACTTTTTATTTTACACTAACAGCCTACGTGGGTAATGAGGACGCAGTTTTTACACCAGCTGGAAAAATAAAAAGTCAGTTGGTTTCAGATTTATTTTCAATACACGATAACTTTTGGTGCAAGAGTAAAAATCAAATATGGTGATTTTGCTGTAATAAACTTTTATACCTTTACAAATTTGATAAAATCAGGACTCTAATCTCTCCCTGAATTTGTTGTTTTTCTAAATGAATCAAAAATATTCCTTGAACCACGAAAACTAAAACTTCCTTCACATGCTTAATTGCATTTATTTATTTTCTTTTGTATCTCATTGACATCTAATTTAACTTATCTACTTTTATTGCTCCTGTAACTTCACCACTGATTGATGTGGTGAATTAATGACTGAAAAATCAAATGTACTCATGGTTTATTTATGATAAAGTTAAACATTAGAAAAAAAAAACCCACCAGCTCCACTTCCAGAAATCCAGAGTATACGACTAAACGGGTCCAACAAAACAGTCATAGTGTATTTAACTGAATATAGGTCAAACAGAATTTGCAAGTCATTGTTTTCTGGTTTATTTACATATTACACAACATTACAGCTTCTTAGGTATTTCAAAGCTAGAGCAAGTCTGGATTATTTTAAATAAAAGACTCATAGAAATGTAAAATAAAGATGTTTCCATGATACTTGAGTTTGTCCTCAGAGTTATAAATGTTTCCTTCTGTGAAATGTTTGTTTTTCTTGCAGAGGAAATGGAGTTAATGTCAATAAAAGCATGTGTGGGTTTATAATGATTAAATTATGGTTTTAATAGAAAGAAATCTTCCTTTCTTTTTCTTACATAATATCTCTAGTAGAGGGGGGAATTATGAAACAGTCAAACTTGGCTGCAGGTCAAACAGAGTCAGCAGTAAAAGCTGAGATCAGCTGTTTGTGTTTGTTTTCAGGTGTTTACACTTTAATCCACGTGTTGTTGAGTTTTTACAGCAGCTGTTTTTAATGACACTGAACCTACATTAAGATCTGACTGAGCCTGGTGAGTTTCCTGAGGCCTGACAGCTCCACACTGATCCAAACCCGCGTGGCTAACGAGGCTTATGGTCAAGTTACACACGTGGCAAACGACGGCTTCCGGCTCCGCTTTCAAAATAAATGTCACGATCTGGAAAAGTGGCGTTTAAAGATCTATATTGTTTAAGACAACAAGACATAACTTATGGTTTTATTTATTTAACTGAATGTCTACAAATAAGAAAATATTGTTATTCTCATATTTTCTCATTAAAAACACCATTAACAGCATATTAAACGAGCTTAATTTACATCATAAACATAACAAATCCCTATTAAGCCCTTTTAATATATTGTTAAGTGTTTTTTAATGAGAAAATATGAGAATAAGAATATTTTCTGATTTGTAGACATTCAGTTAAATAAATAAAACCACAAATTATGTCTTGTCGTCTTAAATTTTTTTTTTTTTCGTCTAGTTTTACATTTTTGTTATGTTTTCGAGCATTTATGAAATTTAAAAATTCAAATTAATGAGATAACATAGGTAAATCCTCCCCCCCAAAAATTTTTAAGACAACAAGATATAACTTATAGTTTTATTTATTTAACTGAATGTTTACAAATAAGAAAATATTCCTATTCTCATATTTTCTCATTAAAAAACACTGTTAACAGCATTTCAAGCGGGCTTAATAGGGATTTGTTATGTTTTGAATACTTATGAAATTTAAAATTCAAATTAATGAGATAACATAGGTAAATCCCAATTTTATATCTAAAAAATTTGCTTTTTCCAAACATTTTGACTCCATTCTCTCATAACTTGTTTTCCAAAAGTTTGACTTCAGTTGACAAGTTTCAAGTCAAATGTTTTCAAACTTACACTTTAATAAAATTTAACTATGTCTAAGAGTTTTTGCTGAATAACTCTTTGAGATTTCGGATCAGAATTCGGATTTTTCATTTCTTGATTCTCTATTTTTCCTCATTATATTGATATTCATCTCAAAATGTCGTCTTCGTTTTGGGAAGTTTCTGATAATTCCTGCCTTGATAAGGCATTATTATTTTAATATTTCGACTTTTTCTTTATAAATATGACTTTTATTTAAAAAAAAAAAAAAAAAAAAAAAAAAAAAAAAGCCTGTTGACTTTAGTCTCATAATAACTTCTAAATTTTAAAATTTAAACTTTTTATATCACCTTTTAACCTTCATCTCAAAATTTCGTCTTCGTTTTGGGAAGCTTCTGATAATTCCTGCCTTAATAAGGGATTATTATTTTAATATTTCGACTTTTTCTTTATAAATGTGACTTTTTTTAAAAAAAAAAAAAAAAAAGCCCGTTGACTTTAGTCTCATAATAACTTCTAAATTTTAAAATTTAAACTTTTTATATCACTTTTTAACCTTCATCTCAAAATTTCGTCTTCGTTTTGGGAAGCTTCTGATAATTCCTGCCTTGATAAGGGATTATTATTTTAATATTTNCAAAATGAAAATGTATGAGTCACTACAGACACTTGAGAGATACTTGCCAATAATTTCACACAGAAAAATAACAGGAACATATAAATATATTTTCATATATTTGGTTGCACCACCTGACATTTTTGGGTGCTCAAATTAAAAATACTAAAAAATAATGAACCTAAAAACTTTGAAATGTTGGTCAACTACTGAAATCTGTTAGAAAACATAATTCTTCTCTCAGAAATATGTTTTTTATCCATTTTCAAAGAACTTTTTAAAATAAGTTTTTAGACCCTCTTTTTGTCATTGACCCTTATAAGTTTAAGTCCCATGTCAAATGCCATACAGGAACCTTTATTAACCCTCTGGGGTCAAGGGTCAACTGTTGACCCCTTTTGATATCACCTTAAAAATCTGTTTACCTGCCTTGTTTGGTGTTTTTCAGCACCTATGTCATTTTACAATTGTTTATTTGTTTTGATTTTATTTGTGAACACACTAGACTGGTAGATTTATGACACATCCAATACTTTGAATCCAAATTATCACTGAGTGGTTATCAATCTTTGACTCTTCTTCAGTGGTGCAGTTTTTATTTTGTCTGCCCAAAGAAGAGAAAATCAGATCGTAGTTTGAAATATTTGTCTTTTTTTTTCCACTTGTAAAGACTGAAATATTCCACCTGAGTGGTTTAAAATGGCTTTAACTGGTTTATTTTCTTTCTGGTGGAGTTTTCCACAGAGGACAGAGAGATAATAGAGATCCTGACAGACTGTTTTCCCAGCAGAGATCCTCTGACAGGAAGCTGAACAGAAGCTTGGTTTGATAAAAACAAAAAAAAAAAAAAAAGTGTTTGTGTTTGTTAATTGCTGTCATTTCCTCTCTGGGACAAAAGCTCCTCTCAGATCGTTTCACACCTCCGTCAGCTGCTGCTCCTCTGGGGTTTAAACCTCCTCCTCTCTGAGAAAAAACACTCAGGCTGTTTCCAAACCTCCTCCTACTTCTGCTGAAATTCAGTTTGTAGCATCAGTTTGTGAAAACTTGGTAGATCTGTAGTAAACTACAAGTTCCCGAATGTTTCTACTGATCCGGGAAAATTTCTCAGTCTGTAACGGACCAGTCTACCTGGCGTACTGTTTCCCAAGAGGGTTAAGATCTTTAAAAACGTGTCCTTGTCTCCTCTTGACTCTCTGGCCTCATCTCTGTTTCTCTTCTCTTTCCTCTTCTCTGGCCTCGTCTCTGTTTCTCTTCTCTTTCCTCTTCTCTGGCCTCATCTCTGTTTCTCTTCTCTTTCCTCTTCTCTGGCCTCGTCTCTGTTTCTCTTCTCTTTCCTCTTCTCTGGCCTCTTCTCTGTTTTTCTTCTCTGGCCTCATCTCTGGCCTTGTCTCTGTTTTTCTTCTCTCTCCTCTTCTCTGGCCTCATCTTTGGTTCTCTTCTCTGGCCTGGTCTCTGTTTTTCTTCTCTTTCCTCTTCTCTTTTTCTTCTTTCCTCTTCTCTGGCCTCATCCCTGTTTCTCTTCCCTGTCCTCGTCTCTGTTTCTCTTCTCTTTCCTCTTCTCTGGCCTCATCTCTGTTGTTCTTCTCTGGCCTCATCCCTGTTTCTCGTCTCTGTTTCTCTTCTCTTTCCTCTTCTCTTGCCTCATCCCTGTTGTTCTTCTCTTGCCTCATCCCTGTTGTTATTCTCTGGCCTCATCCCTGTTTCTCTTCTCTGTCCTCGTCTCTGTTTTTCTTCTCTTTCCTCTTCTCTGGCCTTGTCTCTGTTTTTCTTCTCTTTCCTCTTCTCTTTTTCTTCTTTCCTCTTCTCTGGCCTCATCTCTGTTTTTCTTCTCTTTCCTCTTCTCTGGCCTCGCCTCTGTTTTTCTTCTCTGGCCTCGCCTCTGTTTTTCTTCTCTGGCCTCATCCCTGTTTCTCTTCTCTATCCCCATCTCTGTTTTTCTTCTCTTTCCTCTTCTCTGGCCTCGCCTCTGTTTTTCTTCTCTGGCCTCGCCTCTGTTTTTCTTCTCTGGCCTCATCCCTGTTTCTCTTCTCTGGCCTCGTCTCTGTTTCTCTTCTCTGACCTCGTCTCTGTTTCTCTTCTCTGACCATCCAGCCTCTGGCCTCCCCCCCCCCCAGGTAGACTGGTCCGTTGCAGACTGAGAAAATGACTGTTTCCCACAATGCACGGCGCTAATGGCGTTTGTCAGTTTGGGGGCGCTCAGGTTGAGGTGAATTACTGACACCTACTGGAATAAATCAGCTCAACTACAACACAACAACAAAAATGTGAAACGGTCCCAGAGATAAAAGTGAAGTGACAGGAAAGAAACAGCGGTAAATCTGCTCACTTCATCATGAAAGAGCTGTTTACTTTTACCAAATTCATAAAAGCCCCTAAATCATTTATCACTTTTTATTTTACACTAACAGCCTACGTGGGTAATGAGGACGCAGTTTTTACACCAGCTGGAAAAATAAAAAGTCAGTTGGTTTCAGATTTATTTTCAAAACACCATAACTTTTGGTGCAAGAGTAAAAATCAAATATGGGGATTTTGCTGTAATAAACTTTTATACCTTTACAAATTTGATAAAATCAGGACTCTACTCTCTCCCTGAATTTGTTGTTTTTCTAAATGAATCAAAATTGTTCCTTGAACCACTAAAAATAATGAAAAAAACATAAAAATTCTCAAAAAAATTACAACTTCCTTCACATGCTTAATTGCATTTATTTATTTTCTTTTGTATCTCATTAACATCTAATTTAACTTCTCTACTTTTATTGCTCCTGTAACTTCTCCACTGATTGATGTAGTGAATTAATGACTGACAAATCAAATGTACTCATGGATTTATTTATGATAAAGTTAAACATTAGAAAAAAATCCACCAGCTCCACTTCCAGAAATCCAGAGTATACGACTAAACAGGTCCAACAAAACAGTCATAGTGTATTTAACTGAATATAGGTCAAACAGAATTTGCAAGTCATTGTTTTCTGGTTTATTTACATATTACACAACATTACAGCTTCTTAGGAATTTCAAAGCTAGAGCAAGTCTGGATTATTTTAAATAAAAGACTCATAGAAATGTAAAATAAAGATGTTTCCATAATACTTGAGTTTGTCCTCAGAGTTATAAATGTTTCCTTCTGTGAAATGTTTGTTTTTCTTGCAGAGGAAATGGAGTTGATGTCAATAAAAGCATGTGTGGGTTTATAATGATCAAATTATGGTTTTAATAGAGAGGAATCTTCCTTTCTTTTTCTTATATAATATCTCTAGTAGAGGGGGGAATTATGAAACAGTCAAACTTGGCTGCAGGTCAAACAGAGTCAGCAGTAAAAGCAGAGATCAGCTGTTTGTGTTTGTGTTCAGGTGTTTACACTTTAATCCACGTGTTGTTGAGTTTTTACAGCAGCTGATTTTAATGACACTGAACCTACATTAAGATCTGACTGAGCCCGGTGAGTTTCCTGAGGCCTGACAGCTCCACACTGATCCAGACCCGCGTGGCTAACGAGGCTTATGGTCAAGTTACACACGTGGCAGACGACGGCTTCCGGCTCCGCTTTCAAAATAAATGTCACGATCTGGAAAGGTGGCGTTTAAAAATATATATTTTTTAAGACAACAAGACATAACTTATGGTTTCATTTATTTAACTGAATGTCTACAAATAAGAAAATATTCTTATTCTCATATTTCCTCATTAAAAAACCCTGTTAACAGCATATTAAACGGGCTTAATTTACGTCATAAACATAACAAATCCCTATTAAGCCCTTTTAATATACTGTTAAGTGTTTTTAATGAGAAAATATGAGAATAAGAATATTTTCTTATTTGTAGACATTCTGTTAAATAAATAAAACCAATAGTTATGTCTTGTCATCTTATAATTTTTTTTTTTCGTCTAGTTTTACATTTTTGTTATGTTTTTGAGCATTTATGAAATTTATAAATTCAAATTAATGAGATAACATAGGTAAATCCCCCCCCAAACATTTTTTAAGACGACAAAATATAACTTACAGTTTTATTTATTTAACTGAATGTTTACAAATAAGAAAATATTCTTATTCTCATATTTTCTCATTAAAAAACACTGTTAACAGCATATTGAGCGGGCTTAATAGGGATTTATTATGTTTTGAATACTTATGAAATTTAACATTCAAATTAATGAGATAATATAGGTAAATCCCAATTTTATATCTAAAAAATTTGCTTTTCCAAACATTTCGACTCCATTCTCTCATAACTTGTTTTCCAAAAGTTTGACTTCTGTTGACAAGTTTCAAGTCAAATTTTTTTAAACTTACACTTTAATAAAATTTAACTACGTCTAAGAGTTTTAGCTGAATAACTCTTCGAGATTTCGGATCAGAATTCGGATTTTTCATTTCTTGATTCTCTATTTTTCCTCATTATCTTGTTATTCATCTCAAAATTTCGTCTTCGTTTTGGGAAGCTTCTGATAACTCCTGCTTTAATAAGGGATTATTATTTTAATATTTCGACTTTTTCTTTATAAATGTGACTTTTCTTAAAAAAAAAAAAAAAAAAAAGCCCATTGACTTCAGTCTCATAATAACTTCTAAATTTTAAAATTTAAACTTTTTATATCACTTTTTAACCTTCATCTCAAAATTTCGTCTTCGTTTTGGGAAGCTTCTGATAATTCCTGCCTTAATAAGGGATTATTATTTTAATATTTCGACTTTTTCTTTATAAATGTGACTTATCTTTAAAAAAAAAAAAAAAAAAAAAAAAGCCCTATAATAATAACTTCTAAATTTTAAAATTTAAACTTTTTATATCAATTTTTCACCTTCATCTCAAAATTTCGACTCGGTATTTTAAATTTCGTCTTTTCATCTTATTTAAACTTATTATAATTATGACTTTATATAAGAAAATTTCAGAAATTGAAGCAACAGTTTGACAGACTCTTATTTTGTAGGGGGTCACTTCCCGCCGTGTCGCAGCTGAGCGCGTGCCATTGACGCAGTGACGTCAGTTAGCCTGTTAGCCCGTTAGCTCTGGCTCGCGGAACCTCACCTGCTGTCGCCGTCTTATTCTTCTTCTTCTTTTTCTTCTTCTTCTTCGCCGTCTCCTCCACCGGGTCCTGCTCCTCTCTGTCCTCCGTGACTCCGTTCAGCTCCGGCTCCGGCTCCGGGTTCAGGCCCGAAACCTGCTCCGCCACCACGTCCGCCATGATGAGGAGGCGCCGCTGGAAAAGGAGGCGCGAGGGACGGAGGGAGAAGAGAGGGCGCTGCTGCCTTCAGGGACACTCGGAGCTGCGACAACCGCTGTCAGGAAAATCCGCACCCTCGATTTTACCATTTAATTATTGAACAATATGTTGAGTTATGCCATATTAAACCAGAAAGAGTAACATAAACTCACATTTCTGCATTTAACACTCCTCAGCCCAACATAAAATCAACTAAAAGTGGAATATTTTCCGGTGTATTCAGTAAAAACAGTCTGGACTAACAACATCTTTGGAAGGAACTGGATATTACAGGGAGCACGTGAAGGCAGCACGTTGCAAAAAATGCTGAATCAGCTGAAGAGGAGCTGAAGCTAAACATGTGGAGAAGTAAAAATAAACTTAAAAAAAAAACTCATCACAACACTGATTTATCCTGTAAATCAAAAACTATCACATTGTTGGGATGAAGTATAAAAAAAGATGTTTTTCAGCTGCTTTATGTGAGCAAAATATTAAAAAAATATGCCTTTTACAAACACTTAATAATGTAAATAATGATGAACATCTCCATTTACAAATGTTTGATGTAATTTTAATTTTCCTGTTGTGTTGTGGCAGCTTGAGGTAAAAAATTCTGCAATATTGCAGCCATTAAACTGACCAGAAGGTGGCAGAGCAGTTAAAGAAGTCTTTGTTTATATGGTATATTGATAGACATTTAATAACTGTCTATTATTAAAATGTTAATTGTTTTTTTCCCCCAGTGGGAGATAGACTCACAGCTAAAAAAGGCCCAGTACCACCAATTAGAAATATAAAAATGAAAAACTGGATTTGTTGAGGTATTTATTTGCCCATGTGAGGTCATATCTAAAATTTTGGGTTTTTTTTAATCCTCATAAATTTAATTCTAATATCTCATAATTTTGACCTGATCTCAGATGTTTGACTTTCCATCTCAAATTTCTGACTTTGTATCTAAAAATTTGGGGTTAATATCTCTTAGTTTTGACTTTTTATCTCTAGTTATGACTTTATCCTAATAATTTTGACTCTCTTTTCTTGAGATTTTGCCTTTTTTGTTCGTAAATTTTGAATTTAATCTTTAAAATTCTGACATATCTCCAAATTTGGACTTTTTCCTCCACAATAATTACTTTATTATCTCAAAACTCAATATGGGCCAATATAAAACCTCTACAAAGTCAAGTTTTCATGTTTACATTTTGAACTGGCAGAAATGTGCTTCCATACTCATCTGATTTATTTGATGTTGAATTAAAACCTCAGTGTTAGAGCTGCTGAAATGTGTCGCTCCTCTTCTTAAAAGTGTGAAAACAAAGACAGAGTAACTGGTGTGAAGTTCACAGCAGCTGTTGAAGGGGGAGACAAATGCAAAATCCCTTAAAACAGATCAAGTAACTCACTCAACCTGTTTCTAACCTCGACACCGTGAGAGCGTTTGAAACACGAGCGACTCCAGGATACAAGCAACACTTCAGAACGGTTTTTATTTCACGTTTGGAAAATGCAGGAGGGGGGATGGGGGGGAGAGACCTCGTCCCAGAGAGAGAGAGGGAGCAGGAGGGTCAGGACAAGGCAGACATGGTGAGAGAGGGATGGAGGGGGGAGGACGGGGTGAAGGCAAACATCAGGGCTCTTATGGCAACTTCATATGAAACATAGACTTTAAGAATCGCCCTCATGTGAGAGAAAAACTCTTCTTTTTTTCCATTTAACCCGTACGAGTATTTACGTTTTAACCTCACACTTCAGTGAATTCATGCCACAAAACTCATTCGGTAAAGTGTCGAGTCATGGATGAGACCTCCTTCAGTAAAGTGTCGAGTCATGGTTTAAACCCCCTGCTCTGATTCTCCGTCTGAAAACAGTAACGTGATACTAAACGAATGAAAACATGACTGTAACACACACACTCATCCGCTCACACAGCTGAGAGATGGACCGGACAAAAATAAAGCGCTCGTAATAAAAATAGAGTTTCACTTCCTCCTCTTAAACGTTTATAGATCCGTCTGATATAGATGTGTTCAGACAGAAAAACGAAAACTTCATGAAAACAAAAACATTTTAGCTCCTTTTTGGTCTGATTGAGTTTGCCAAACATCTTAAATTTGCTTTTTTTTTGACAGAAAGCATAAAAAAAGGTCTGTTTCAATTTACAAGCAGCTTTTTGAGTTAATTCAGGGTCATTTTTGTCTTAAAGAGACAGGAAACTTGAAGAGTAGAGAGCTTAAAACCACCAGCAACTCATCCCTGACTGATTCAATACTTGATTTATTGATCCACATAAGTTTTTGAAGAGCTAGGAGTTCTCAAAAACTTTCGCTTCACCCAAAAAAACACAATCTTTACTTATTACTTGTTATTAAATTTGACTTCTGTTGTAATAAAGTTTGAAAATCTGTTGTTGTAGTGACACTATTTTATCGTGAAGTGTGGTTTTGTGTCCTGTGATTCTGTCTGAACACATCTTTACATTCACTCTTTTCTCCGTCCTGATCAAACTTCCTGACACGAACACAGGATGGAGTTTTTTTTTTTTTTTTTTATCACAGTGATTAATGAGAAATCTGCAGAAGAGGAAAAGGGTCACTGAAAAAAAACAATCCAATAGTTTTTTTTAAGGTTTATTCTGATAGAAAAGTCCAATATCTGAGAAAAAAAAAATCAATATTCTGGGATCAAAGTTTGAATTATGAGAATAAAGTCTAAATTCTGGGATTATATATCAGAAGATTAATTCGAACTCTGATATTAGAATTCTGAATTCTGGGAAAAAAGTTAGAAACCTGACCAAAAAAACAACATTCTAAGATTAAAGTCAGAATTCTGAGAAGAAAATTCATCATCCAGACTTTAACAAATCTGTTTTTTTTTTTCAAGTTTAGTCTGAGGAAAAAGTCAGAATTCAAACTTTAATCTCAGGATTCTGAATTCTGGGGAAAAAAATTAACATTCTGAGGAAAAAAGTCATCAGTCTGATTTAAATCTTTCGTTTTCTTAAAGTTTATTCTGAGATTAAAGTAAGAATCTTGAACTTAATCTCAGAATTCTGAGAAAAAAAAGTAAAACTTCCCAGATTAAAGTCAGAATTTTGAGGTTAATGTTTGGATTCTGGGAAAAAGTCAGTATCATGATATTTATCTTTAAGATTTTTTTTAAGTTTATTCTGAGATTGAAGTTGGAATTCTGGGAAAAAGTCATCAGTCTGACTTCAATATTTCATATTCTTAAAAGGTTATTCTGAGATTAAAGCCAGAACTCTTGGATAAAAGTCAGAATTCTGAGATTACAGTTAGAATCTGGAGTTTAATCCCTGAATTCTGAGAAATAAAAATCAATATTCTGAGGAAAAAGTCATCATTCTGACTTTAATCTATCATTTTCTTAAAGTTTATTCTGAATTTAAAGTAAGAATCTTGAACTTAATCTCAGAAAAAGTCATCAGTCTGACTTTAATACTTCAAATTCTTAAAGTTTATTCTGTGATAAAAGCCAGAATTCTTGGATAAAAGTCAGAATTCTGAGATTACAGTTAGAATCCAGAATTTAATCCCTGAATTCTGAGAAAAAAAGTCAGAAACCTGAGAAAAAAAAATCAATATTCTGAGGAAAAAGTCATCAGTCTGACTTAAATCTATCATTTTCTTAATGTTTATTCTGAGATTAAAGTAAGAATCTTGAACTTTATCTCAGAATTCAGGGAAAAAAAGTTAAATTCCCAGATTAAAGTCAGAATTTTGAGGTTAACGCTGAATTCTGGGGGAAATAGTCAGTATCATGATATTTATCTTTAAGAATTTTTTAAAGGTTATTCTGAGATTAAAGCCAGAATTTTTGGATAAAAGTCAGAATTCTAAGAAAATTCATTATCCAGACTTTAACAAATCTGTTTTTTTTTTCAAGTTTAGTCTGAGAAAAAAGTCAGAATTCAAACTTTAATCTCAGGATTCTGAATTCTGGGGAAAAAAAGTCAGAAACCTGAGAAAAAAAATCAATATTCTGAGGAAAAAGTCATCAGTCTGACTTAAATCTTTCGTTTTCCTAAAGTTTATTCTGAGATTAAATTAAGAATCTGGAATTTAATCTCAGAATTCTGAGGAAAAAAAAGTTAAAATTCCTGGACTAAGGTCAGAATTCTGAGAAAAAGATATTATAGATATTATGATATTTGTCTTGAATACATTTATTTGAAGTTTATTTTGATTAAAGAGATTAGAGTCTGACTTTAATCTATCATTTTCTTAAAGTTTATTCTGAGATTAAAGTAAGAATCTTGAACTTAATCTCAGAAAAAGTCATCAGTCTGACTTTAATACTTCATATTCTTAAAGTTTATTCTGTGATAAAAGTCAGAATTCTGAGATTACAGTTTGAATTAAAGTAAGAAATTCTGAGAAAAAAAAAGTAAAAATACCCAGATTAAAGTCAGAATTTTGCGGTTAACGTTTGAATTCTGGGTTAAAAAGTAAGTATCATGATATTTATCTTTAAGATTTTTTTTAAGTTTATTCTGAGATTAAAGCCAGAATTTTTGGATAAAAGGCAGAATTCTGAGATTACAGTTAGAATCTGGAGTTTAATCCCAGAATTCTGAGAAAAAAAAGGTTAAAATTCCTGGACTAAGGTCAGAATTCTGAGAAAAAGATATTATAGATATTATGATATCTGTCTTGAATACATTTATTTGAAGTTTATTCTGATTAAAGAGATTAGAGTCTGACTTTAATCTCAGAATAAACACACAAAAAAAACCTGATTGGACCTTTTTGTTTTTTTTCAGTGACCTTAATCCTGTTTTGTTTCCTGCTTCATTTTTATATTTTTTCTGTACAATCTTCGTTTCCTGCTGGACGATTGTGAGAACACTTAGTGGATGTGGCCGTAACGTAAACTGCAGACATTCTGGTCTCTGACCCTGAACGCCGCCGGCGGGTCGGATTTTGCTTCAGTGGTTCTGGTACCTGAGTTTTAACAGCAAAAGAGCAGAGAGGATTGTGGGTGATGAGCAGTAACGTGGACGGACGAGTGACAGAGAGAAATCTGAGAACGTTGAAGATGAAACACGGACATAAATACAGCGTCTGCTCAGAGCGGCGTTACAGCGGCGAGGGCTCAGTCTTTCTCAGGGCGCCGTCTCCTCCTCCTCCTCCTCGTCTCCAAACGTCGTCTCCTCCATGCCGATGAGCGTCTGGGAGCGAGCTGCCACCTGTGCGGCGATGGCGGAGCTGAAGCTGAGCGCCGCCGAGCCGTGGATCTCCGTCAGTCTGTCCATCACGGTCACGGCGGTGACTTTCGGCGTCATGAAACAGTCCAGGCCGTTCTGCGCCTCCCCCTCCTCCAGGACGCCGTCGTACTGGTGCAGCTCCGAAGCTCCGCCCCCTCCCCGTGTGCAGACGGAAGCTCCGCCCAGCTCCTCCTCTCCTCCCCTCGCCTCCGAGCCGCAGGTGAACTCCGTCGGCGGTGGCGGTGGCGGCGCCGTGGGGTCAGGACTCACCCGTGCGTCCTCTCCTTCCCCTTCCTCCCCCCCGTTTCCTGAAAGGTGGTTTCCATCTTCGCCGGCGGCGTCTGAAGCTTCGGTGCGAGCTGACGGCGTCACAGCAGCTGGAGAAGAGACGGAAACGTGAATTATCTGCTTCATAAACTTTGAAGTTTAATCACAAACCTAAATTTTTTTGTTTGTTTTTGTTTGATCAGATTTATGCTGAGTGTTAATCTACAGATCTTTTTAATCCACTCGTCCAATTTCTCACTCTAAATGTCAGATTATTAACAATTTGAGTTAAAGTTTCTGTGTTTATCTAGAAAAATGATCAGACATCTGTTGATTTAAGGCTCCGAACACAGAGGGAAAAGTAGAAAACACACTCTACCTTCACACGTTTCTGTTTTTCAGAAAGCTGCTGGAACAATTCAAGACGTCATTTTCAGACAAACTCACTCACATTTTCAAAACTTAATGAGACGAAAAATAAAAAGTAGCTATTATCTTAAGAATCTGAAGAGGAGAAAATGTGTTTCTTTCTTTCTGAGATGAAATTTCAGACCCTCAGGAATCATGTTTCTAGTGTTGAGCAGGATACAACCAAGGTTAAGGACTGAACATGTGTGAAGCGAGTGTAAAGTTAATGTAATAAAGACTTTTTTAGACCTTTTTAATGAGCAAAAACACCAAAAATATAGTTAATGGTTGGAGGATCCTGCTGCATTACAACCAAAGGTGAGTGTTGATGGATCAGGGAGCTTAGAGGAAAACCGGAGCGTGAATCTGGTGGAAGTTTGGATCAAAATCAGCCTGATTCATCGTTTTTATTTATCTCTAAGAAACATGCTCCTCTCTGCTGAATAATTCTTACACGATAACCTTTGGTATCATCTTTGTTTGCACTGATTTCTTTTCTCCTTCAGACTTGATTTTGGAGACTTTGATGTCTCTAATCTGCCTTTGTGTTTATTGTTTGGCTGTTCGTACAAAAAGAAACCTGTTTCTAAAAATGTGAGCAGCACACGCCCGTTTCTGGGTCAGACCTTGGTCGTTGAAGAGCAGCTGCTTCCTCTTCATCCTCTCTCCCTCTGACGCACGAAAGCCCAGCACCGCTTTCAGCTCCGACAGGACGCGGCGAGACTCCTCCCTCTCCCGCCGCTGCCTCTCCCGCTCCTCCGGTGACAGCACGTCCGACCACGAGTCTCGACCTTCGGCGTCGGAGTCCGAGTCGGACACGTAGGCTTCCCACTCCTGATTCAGAGAGCAGAGGAGTCAGTGAGGAGGTTTAAACGTGAGGAGGCGTCAGGTGGATTCTTGCTCTTACCAGCTCCTCAGGAACAGGGTCCTGGTCCAGGATCAGTGGGTAAGAAGGAGGAGGAGCAGGAATCTCCGCTAAAGAAGGAGCACACTGCTCCAGAGCCTCAGCGTTACCTGCACAGACGTCCACAAACAACAAAAACAGAAAATGACCCAAACAGTTTTGTTCCACTTTCTGAAGGAGCCACTTCCTCCGTGACCTGCATCAAACTTGAGCCACTATTGAGGAAGGAGGAAGTCTGTGCTAAAAATAAAAGCTGTGTAAATATGGAACCAAACAAACTACACAAATACAGGGAGTGTGAGTGTGTCAGGGGTGGGTTTTATGATCTGATGTTAGAGAGCAAAACACCTGCACGGCTGCTTCAAGGTCCCACACAAAGAGAAACAACAGAGCTGAGATTTTACATTTAGAAATATAAACTTGAAAAAATTGCATTTCCTTGCAGCAAATGCGTTGGAATGCTGACAATAAGGGAGGAATGAGAAAACGCAAAATTAATTTGCCAAAACCAGTGATGCAAGCTAAAAATGTTGGACCTGTGAAACAAAAAATGCAAAAAGTAGCAAAACAAGGCTGAAAATCTTGAAGCTGTGGAATAAAAAATGCAAAATGCAGTGAAACAAAACTGAAAATGTTACAGCCATGGAATTAAAAAATGCAAAAAGCAGTAAAACAAACCTGAAAATGTTACAACCCCCCCCAAAAAATGATGCAAAAGCAGTGAAACAAAGCTGAAAATGTTACAGCCATAGAATTAAAAATGCAAAATGCAGTAAAAATAAGCTGAAAATGTAAAACCTGTGAAATAAAAAATGCAAAAAGGAGGGAAACAAAAGTGCAAATGTTAAGCCACCAAATAAAAACTTTTAAAAAAAGCAGTGAAACGAAGCTAAAACTGTTGGACCTGTGAAACAAAAAATGCAAAAAATGGCAAAACAAGGCTGAAAATTTTGAATCTGTGGAAGAAAAAATCCAAAATGCAGTGAAACAAAACTGAAAATGTTTAACCTGTAAAATAAAAGATGCAAAAACCAGTAAAACAAAGCTGAAAATGTTACAACCCCCCCCCCCAAAAAAGATGCAAAAAGCAGTGAAACAAACCAGAAAATGAGAATTTTGTTGAAGCAGTGAAAGGTGGAACTGCATTTTTTGTTTCCAAAAGCATAACTGTTAGATCTGTGCAAAAACACAGGCTCATTTTTCAAGGCTGTGACAAAAACCACAATATGTGGGTCAATGACAAAAAGAGGGTCTAAAAACGTATTTTTAAAAAGTTCTTTGAAAATGGATAAAAACATATTTCTGAGAGAAGAATTATGTTTTCTAACAGATTTCAGTAGTTGACCAACATTTCAAAGTTTTTAGGTTCATTATTTTTTAGTATTTTTAATTTGAGCACCCAAAAATGTCAGGTGGTGCAACCAAATATATGAAAATATATTTATATGTTCCTGTTATTTTTTCTGTGTGAAATTATTGGCAAGTATCTCTCAAGTGTCTGTAGTGACTCATACATTTTCATTTTGTGTGTTTCATTTCTTTTATTTGTGAATAAGATAAATAATTTGATGTTAAAATAACATTTCACATTATTACATTGGTTGTTCCACCTGACATGGAAATTGTTCCAGTCACCAATGAAGTGAAAAAACCTTTTTTATCAGTATTTCAGAGAAATCTACAAACTTTTCCACTTGGTCACAAATGTCATTTGGGCTCCTCTGGCTGATGCAGT
>RPOG01003417.1:35460-64243 GCA_008086565.1 Thalassoma bifasciatum
CTTTTCCACTTGGTCACAAATGTCATTTGGGCTCCTCTGGCTGATGCAGTTTCCTGTTTCCTGTTTTATTCTCTTCACTTTAAAATAAAAGTCTAATGTTACGGTTGCACCACCCTGACATTTGACAAGGTGAAAATTACGGGACAAAAGTTTTTTACATTTCTCAACAGCTTTAAAATTCTTTTTATTTGCAAAGAATGTTTTATTTAAAAAGGTTCAAGCATAAAATAATGCCACTGTATTTTTAATTTCCATTTACAATAACTGACATTCAATTTTTAGAGTTTAATTACTGTGGATACTTGTCAGGACGGTTGCACCACCTGACATTTTGGGGGTTTGAGGAACCAAAACACAAAAAAACATGTTATATTTTAATAGTTTAAAGATGTGTTCAAATAACACAGGTTTCATAGAATAAAGAAATACATGTGATGAAATACTCAATTCATGATGGAAGGAAATATTACACTCAGACACAAAAAAGGGGACGTCACGTCATTGACCCATGTACAGAAGAACAAGAGGAAGAAGAACACAGTGTAAAAAAGAATAATAACATAATAACTTCCTGTGTATTATAAGAACAGTTGTGTTTGTGTGTGTGTGATGTCGGAGCGCTCTCACCTGGACAGGCGTGGACCCTCCGCAGCATGCGCTCCACCTGGCTGATGGTGTCCTCCCAGCAGCCGGCGCTGGCCTGCATGTGAGGCTGCAGCTGGTGCAGCCGCTCGCTCAGCTCCTGGTAACCTTCCACCGTCAGCTCCATCGGCTCCTTAGACACCATCAGCTTCTCCAGGTCGTCCTCCAGGATGATCATCCTGAGGTCGAACACACGGTTGCAGATTAAAAACGTTAAATTTAGAGAGAAAAGCTTCCTCACTCTTATACCAGGGTAAACAAAGACAACCCCCTACCTTAAAAACTCCAAATAAAAGTGCTTGAAATTTAAACTTTTCTCTTAGAATTGTAACTTCATAATCATGTGTTTTTTTCATACTTTTAACTTGGTTTTCTCAAAAGTTTGACTTAATTTTCCCAAGATCATGACTTTTACATCTTAAAATTTTGACTTTTTATGTCAAAATTTGAATCTCAATATCTTGACTTACCCCATAAATATAATTTTCCCATGATTTTCACTTTGGATCGTGTATTGTTTCACTTTACTTTCTCTTAAAATTGACTTTTTTAAAAATAATTTTATCTTTTAATCTCAAAATCTAGACCTTTTAACTCATTATTCTTGACATTATGTCTCAAAATATTGACTTTTTATCTCAATATTATGAATTTTCATCCCATGATTTTAACTATCTCAAAATTTGGAGTTTACAATCTCAAATTTTGACTCTTATTTCAAGAACTTGACTTTTTATCCCATCATTTTGACTTACATCTGAACATTTTTATGTTTTTTTTTCTCATAGTCTTGACCTTTATTTAATATAATTTTGAATTTTAATCTCAAAATCTGAACTTTTCATCTGAAAACTTTAACTTAATTTCACAATTTGACATTTTATCTTAAGTCTTGTCTTTTTTTCCCTCATAATTCTGACTTTTTCTTCATCAAAATTTTGAACTTTTATCTCAGAATTTTGACTTTTCTGTTATAATTTAACTTTTCCTCTTGAAATGTGACTTTAGTATTTCAAACTTCTGTCATTTTTTCTCAAAATCTCTACTTTTAATCTCAGAATTTTGACTTTTCTGTTATAATTTAACTTTTTCTCTTGAAATGTGACTTTAGTATTTCAAACTTCTGTCATTTTTTCTCAAAATCTCTACTTTTAATCTCAGAATTTTGACTTTTCTGTTATAATTTAACTTTTTCTCTTGAAATGTGACTTTACTATTTCACACTTCTGTCATTTTTTCTCAAAATCTCTACTTTTAATCTCAGAATTTTGACTTAACTATCTCAAAATTTTGAACTTTTATCTCAGAATTTTGACTTTTCTGTTATAATTTAACTTTTTCTCTTGAAATGTGACTTTAGTATTTCAAACTTCTGTCATTTTTTCTCAAAATCTCTACTTTTAATCTCAGAATTTTGACTTAACTATCTCAAAATTTTGAACTTTTATCTCAGAATTTTGACTTTTCTGTTATAATTTCACCTTTTCCTCTTGAAATGTGACTTGAGTATTTCAAACTTCTGTCATTTTTTCTCAAAATCTCTACTTTTAATCTCAGAATTTTGACTTAACTATCTCATAATTTTGACCCCTCACTGTGTGTTTACATGTGTTCAGGTGTGTGTGTCTCACTCGCTGAGCAGAGCCTTCAGGTGCAGCTGCAGGCTCCTGATGGAGGTGTGCAGCGTGTTGAGTTCTCTACATTTCTCCCCCGCTCGGCCCGTGCGCTCAGAGCCCGTCGCCCTCAGCTGCGTCTCGAAGTGGCGGTGGAAGTCGTAGCTGCGCTGCACCTCGTAGAGGCAGCTGGCCAGGGCGTGATGGAGCGGCTCGGTCACCGCGGCGATGGAGCGATGCAGAGGAGGGGGAGGAGGGGAAGGAGAAGGAGGAGGAGGGGGAGGAGAGGGCGGAGGAAGGGAGGTGTCTCCTTTGGTGCAGCCTTCGTCTAATTCCTCTATTCTTTGGGGGGAGAGGAGGAGCGCCAGGCGACGGAAACATTCAGAGCTCTGACCCACCCACAGCTGGAACAGCATCTGCAGGAAGAGACCACAACAAAACTGAGCCTTTCATTTTCATCTCATGAGGGAAAAAAGTGTCCAGAAATCAGTCTGAGGACGTCTTTAACATCCAACTCTAACGTTTCCTCTCCACTCAGAGTCTGTCTTCTTTCCTCTCACCTTCAGAGCAGGTAGACTGTAATCGTCCGTCAGCTCCTGAGCCTGTTCGTCTCCCAGGTGTTCGATTCCCAAACCGAGCCCCAGCTCCTTCAGGGGAACTGCCGACACGTAGTTGGTGACGTTATCGATCTCAGAGTTCAGAGGGAACGTTAAGGGGAGGGGTCAAGGAGTCAATGAGACGTTCAGGGACTGCTCTGAAACTAAAAATCCAAATGACTTACACCTAATTCAATCAATGACAAAGGAGACAAAGAACACATCATTATATGTATATATTCATTATATATATTCACTATCATTGAATGTATGTATGTGTCTTTGATTAAAGAGAATATAACTAACTTACTAATTCACTGACTAATTAACTAAGAAACAAACTGACTAACTAAATACCTGACTTACTGACTAATGAATTTACTAACTCACTTTCTAACTCATATTCTAATAAACTAACTAACTAACTGACTGACTGGCAAACAAATAAACTAACTTACTGACTAACTAACAAATAAACTAACTGACTGACAAACAAACAAACTAACTAACTGACTGACTAACAAACTAACTAACAAACTAACTAACTGACTGACTAATGAATAAACTAACTTACGGACTACTTAACTAATTAACTGACTAACTAACTGACTCTCTGACTGACTGACTAACGAATAAACTAACTAACTGACTAAGTAACCAACTGAGTCGCTAACTAACTACCTAACTAACAAACTAACAAACTAACTGACTGACTAACGAATAAACTAACTAACTAACTAACTAACTAACTAACTAACTGACTGACTAACTAACAAATAAACTTACTGACTGACTAACGAATAAACTAACTTACTGACTGACTAAGTGACCAACTAAGTAGCTAACTAACTTATTAACTAACTACCTAACTAGCTAACTAACTAACTGACTGACTGACTAGCAAGTACACTAACTGACTGACTGACTAACGAATAAACTAACTTACTGGCTGACTAATTAACCAACTGAGTAGCTAACTAACTTACTAACTAACTAACTATTTAAAAACTGACTGACTAACTAACTTACTAAGTATCCAACTAACTTACCAACTGAATAATTGACCAACTGGCAAATGAATTAACTGACTAACTAACAAACAAACAAACAAACCAATTAACTAACTAACTAACTAACCAACTACCTTACCAACTGACTAAATAACTAGATAAATGGGGGGATTAAAATGGAGATGTGGAGGATAAATAATGGAAAGAAACTTTGCTCTGTTTGTTTTTCTGTGTCTGAATCATGAAACTCACAGAAACTGAGAAAATCTTAAAGCTGATGTCGTCTTGTTTTGATTCTGGATTTTATGATTTGAGTTGACTATTGATAGTTTTATGTCCATCACATCTCACTGCCACATTGTTTGCATTGTCAGTTATAAAGCAGGTGAAACTCCGTCTCCAAACACCTGGAGTGTGTGTGAGTGAGTGTGTGTGAGTGTGCAGGTAAAGGATATGCCTTGAGCATGTGGCAGGTGGCTCTGCGTGAGGCTCTGAAGGCCGAGCGGAGCGCCCGGTAAAGTGCTTTCCTCAGTCCGATCAGCTGCTGGCCTCGCGGCATCGCCCCGGGCCCCGCCCTGCTAAAGGAGCCGGCCGCACTCACCCTGTCGAGCAAACTTGACAAGTGAAATGTGATACAACTGTGGAGACGTCCCAGAGAGGCAGGGGGGCACATACAACACTGAACGACGACACGGGAGACGGAGCGGACGCAAAAACACAGGAGCGCTGACGACACACCAGGACATGCTACTGAAACAACAGCTGATGAGCTCACTCACTTATTTCAGAGAGTTAAACCAGGAGACACACACCACTGACACTTCTGCAGCCTGACGACTCAGCACAAAGACTGAGACACGAGGGAGAAGCTGTTTGAACTAAAGTCCAAACATGTTTCCAGCACAGACGTGACAGTGGCGTCCATCTCCACCTCCAACTCTCAGGAATAAAGCTCATACGTGAATCAGTGTGAAACTTTTCTTATCGTGATTAAAGTGTTGTGTATGGAGGCCCATTTCCACCAGTTAAAAAATAAAAAATGAAACTTAAAAAGTGTAATTAATGAGAAAAAAAGTCACAAAGAAGAGATAAAAGTCAAAATTAAGAGATAATAAAGTCATAATTGTAACATAAAGTGAAAATAATGAGAGTAAAAGTTGAATGTATGAGAAAATAAAGTTGGAATCATAAATAAGATTAATTTATGGAAAAAAAAGTCTTAATTATGAGATTAAAAAGTCAATATAAGAGAAAAAAAGTTAGTATGGGATCAGAAGTTGAACTCATGAAAAAACGTATTTCATGATATGATCAAAACAAAAGTTAAAACTATGAGATAAAAAGTTGAAATTAATACATGAAATGTCAAAATTGTGGGATAAAAAGTCATATTTAAGACATAAGAAGTCGAAATTATCAGATAAAAAGTCATAATTATGAGATTCAAAGTCAAAATTATGAGAAAAGAAGTCAAAATGAGAGAAAAAAAAATTAAATTAGGAGATAAAAAGCTAAGATTAATACATAAAATGTCACACTTATGGCATAAAAATTCATATTTAAGATAAAATAAGTCAAAATTACAAGGAAAAAAGTCAAAATTATGAGAATAGGTTAAAATAAAAATTTAAAAAATTCAAAATTGTTACCTTAAAAGTTGTAATCATGAGATTTTAAGTCAAAATTATGGGGAAAAAAGCTGAAATGATAAGAATAAAAGTCATAATTATGATATAAAAACTCATATTTACGAGGGGAAAAGTTGTTATAATGAGAAATGGATTGTGGATACACTGAGACTTTCTTCATATGACCAGAAAACTCATAATTTTGACTTTTTACCTTTTATTTATGACTTAAAATGGAAAAAAAATGTCAACAAAGGCAGTTTGTCATTTTTATTCTTTTAACTGGTGGAAATTTGCCTCCATAGAAAAAAATAATCAGTGTTTTTGGACGGAGCAGAAGCTACAGACAGACAGACACAAACAGTGATCTAAATCAGTGTTTCCATGAAAAATTAAACACCTCTCACATCACCTGAGGAGCTAAAGCTGCTTTAAAGAGTGAATTAACTCAGCAGCTTGATTCAGAGACAGTTGAGAAATCATGGTGTGATTCGGTGAGAAAGTTTAAAGCACTTACAGGGTGAACCCTCTGGAGATGACCTCCGTCTCCTGCACCAGGCGCAGAGCTTTCCGCGACAGCCCCGTCAGAGTCTTGCTGTTGTGGACCAGCGTCTGGAGCTGCGTGGCTCGCGCGTGGACGACTCTCTGCATGCGGCCGAGTCTCCACAGCGTGAAGCCCCGCAGCCCCACCCAGCCCAGCAGAGCCAGGCCCCACGGAGCCGCCGCCAGAGACCACAGGCCCTCCGAGGCTGAGCAGAGGCCCAGGAGGACGGCGGCCAAGCCCACCAGCCCCGCAACGTCCCTGAGGGGGGGGGAGAGGAGAAAAGAGGAGAGAGGCTGGGTTAGAAAAACAGTACACGGTTCAATTTTAGAGTCTGAGAGACAAAATAGACTCATCATGTTTACTGTGGTTTACTGTGTGTGTCTGAAATCAATCTGAAGTGACAGGATATAAATGAAGGAGCTTCAGCTTCAGAGGCCAAAATATGAACTTTGTCTTCAGTAAAAGTCGACTTTATGACATTTAATGTGAATTTTTGATTGCCATACTAACACTTTTTGTGATTTTAACCTTAAAACTCTTCATCAAAACAACTTCACCCCTTCTTTCTGTGCTTCATATTTACTGGTGGCTGCAACACGTTCCTAAAAAGCTGGGACAGGGGCAACAAAAGACTGTGAAAAGATGGAGCCAGATTCACCACTTTGTCAACAACTGCGTGAGCAAATAGTCCAACAGTTTAAGAACAATGGGCCTCATTCACAAAACGTTCGTACGCACAAATTTGTGCCTAAATCATGCGTACGAACGTTTGACGCACAAAAGTTTTCTTACCTGAATTTGTTCTTACTTTGCGAACAAATGTAGAACCTCCTCAGACCATGAGTACGCACAAATAATGAATGATCAGCTGTCTATATAACTTAAAACACAGACTCTTTCAACTAAAAACACAACATTTTAAAACTACTTTCAGTAAAAGAAAAAAGCCTTAAATAGAATTCATTAATAAAAACTGTGCATTGACTAAATCTATGAAATAACGATGAAACTGACACAATTTCGTCCTCATCATGTTTATAATATTAAATCTTAAATTGAAATACTTAGTTTAGATTAAAAATATAATCATGTGCATATCAGAATGTCACATTATTTTATGTTGATTAAATCGACTGTTCTGACAAACAGTTTTTTAAAAAGTTGTGCAAACTGAATGAATGTAATTTGCGTCTTCTTATGATTTTTAACATTTTCTGAGCGAATGACGCACACACAGCTCAGCTGTTCACTCAGATTTATTTACCTGTTTGGTTGTTACAGCTGCTGCGCACGTGTCATGAATCCGACGGTGATTTTGCGTGTTTGCTCATTTCGTGCGGGGAGTAAGAACATTTCTACGCATTTATTCGTGAATGAGGCCCAATGTTTCTCAACTTTGTCCAACTGCAGGAATTGATGGATTTCATCATCTACAGACCATAATATCATCAAAAGATTCAGAGAATCTGGAGAAATCTCTGCACGTAAGCAGCAAGGCCCAAAACCAACATTGAATGGCCGTGACCTTTGACCCCTCAGGCGGCGCTGCATTAAAAACCCACATCATTGTGTAAAGGATATTAGCACGTGGGCTCAGGAACACTTCAGAAAACCATTGTCAGTTAACACGGTTCATCACTACATCTACAAGTGACAGTTCAAACTCTACCATGCAAAGACAAAGTCACACATCAACAACACACACAAACGCCGCCGCCACCATGGCATCATGGGTAACTGTCCCAGTATCTATGAAGGCAGCATTAATGCTGCAAGGTACAAACAGGTTTTGGAGCAACATCTGCTGCCATCCAAGACACTTTGTCTTTTTCAGGGACGTCCCTGATTATTTCAGCAAGACACATTCTGCTCCTGTTACAACAGTGTGGATCCTTAGTAGAAGGGTGCAGCTAATTGAAAATAGTGTCCTCAGTTCACAAACACTTATTGAGTGTTGTTAAAGGAAATCTGATGTATCACAGTGGAAACATGAACCTGTTGCAGCATTAAATTCATGTCTTTATTTATGTTTTTTTTTTTTTGCCGTGTCATCGTACCACAGTGAAGGCTTGGCTAAGAGGCTGGGTCTGGGCAGGGTGTTGGCTCGGCTGGTGGAGGCTGAAGGAGACGAGCTGAGTGTGAGCAGACTGGGGTCTAACAGCTCGATCAGCTCCACGTCCTCCTGCAGCAGCACGTCCTGGTCCAGGATGCACCTCGCCGAGTACTGGCCGAACACGCAGTCCTGCAAAAGAGAGGGAGCGAGAGAGAGCAGAAACACGTGAGAGAAGAAGAAGAAGTGCTGATTTCAGCGCCTGCATTCCTTTCTGTTTCTGATTCCTCCACCTACCAGCTGCTGCCCCAGCTTATGAGACGCAGCCGCCTGGTGAAACGGACTCCATCTCCACAAGGCTTCAGCCAGCCTCCACAAACGCCCTCCCTGTAACCACACAGAGAAGAAGAGAGGTTAACACTCACCACAATAATCCAGAGTTGAGTCACAGCTTCACAACATTAAACACTTACTACAAGTTCCCCTGAATCATCTGAGCTTCTGCTTGTTTGAGTCTTTTTTTTTTTTCCCCCGTATTAAACAGAAACTTTTCTCGCTGACAAACAACCACGTTCACGGTACAAAGAAATCTCCCAGGAGACCGACTCTTTAGGGAAACAACAATAGCAGAGATGTGTGTTTGTGAAAACACTCATTCACAGGTCTCATGTCGCTCTGCAGCAGCAGCAGCAGCAGAAAAACACACTTTCACTGAATGTTTACATTTCTGGCATCAATAAAAGTTTCAAAGTACATGTTTCAGGAACGGAAAGGAAGAAGTGTTTTGGATCCAGAAAAAGAAACAAGTTTGGTCATCTCTTACTGGAAATAGGAGACAGAAAAACACACTCCTTTGTTTGGTGTGTTGCCTACTTTATGTGCCTGCATTCCTGGGTCTGTCCACTCCTCTCTGTAAACAGTCTGAAACATCCAAACACAACTTCAGCGACAGCAGCGACGCCGGGCCTCAGGTTTTAGAGCGCGCTGACATTTTGATGCAGAAAAACGCAGTTTGAAGTTTTCTCTGCGAGCACTTTGACACAAAACTCTGAATTCTGAGTGTTACTCAATCAGTAATCGGATCGACGACGCGTTAATGAGCTTACCGCGTTCTGTTCTCGGCCTCCTGTTTATAAGTGTTAGGGTGAGATCCTGCAAAAATGCACAAAGTAATGAAAAAATAATGTAATGCCAGCTGAAGTGTGAAAATAAAAATATGGTTTTGTTCAGAGTTTTTTTTTTTTTTTTGCTGTTATCAAGTCAAAGTTTTGAGATCATAAGTCAAAACTTGAACTTTTCTCTCAAAAATTTGACGTTTTATCTCAAAATTACTTCTCAAAACTTTACCAAGTCTCAACAAATTGACATTCTGTCCTCAAAACCCAAATTCTTCTCCCAGTATTTTGACTTTTCTCTCAAAATTTTGACTTTGCGTTCTCATATTCTGATATTTCTACCTCAAAATTTCAACTTTTTCTTTCCAAATTTTGACCTTTCCCATGATTTCGTTTCTTTCAAAACTTTGACTCTATTTCATAATTTTACTTTCTAATCTTAAATTTTGACTCTTTTTGTCAAAATCTCCATCTCCTTCAAAATATGGACTTTTGTTTTTCATAATTTTGACTTTTTCCTCATATTTTTGAAGTACAATCTGAAATTTCTCAACATTTATCTCAAAATCTTGATTTCTAATCTCAAAATTGACCTTTTGTCTAATTTTTTTTAACTTTAACTCTCAAAATTTGGACTACTTGTCCATTATTTTATTTCTCCTAACTTTTTTTTTTTTTTTATCTCAAAATTTTGACTTTTTATAATAAATTTTTATTTTTTTTTGGCAAAAAAAAAAAAANGGTAGTGAAAGCGGCACAGAGGACTGTGGGATGCAGTCTTTCAACTACCACGGACATATACTCCTCCAGATGCAGGAAACGGGCCTCCTGCATCATGAAAGACCCCACCCATCCCGCACATGCTCTGTTTGTCCCTCTCCCCTCAGGCAGGAGGCTGCGGAGCATCAAGAGCAGGACTACCAGACTGAGGAACAGCTTCTTTCCTGAAGCTGTGAGACTGTTGAACTCTGGTGGTCCCCTTTAGTGCCCCCCCGACAAATGAACACTGCAATTTTTGCACAGTTAATTATTTTATTCTGTCTATTTGTTAAAAAGGCTAGTTGATTGTGTTCTTCTTTTATTCTCTTTTTTATTGTATATTTGTATATATTTATTATTCTCATTTCTATGATTGGGCTTGCTCCAGGACCAGGGTAACCTAATTTCGTCCCACCCATGTTTTACATGGGTTGAATGACAATAAAACTCCTTGAATCTTCTTTTATAATGCCTCAAAACAAGTTTATTGAGAGGAATATTTATTTTTTTGTGTAAAGTTATAAATTGTCTTATTACAGTTGAATTTATATCTTGAGGCATTGTTTAAATGTTGAGCTGACACGTTGGTTCAAGCTTTGGAGGCTGCAGTTTGTCTGTAAATGTGCATTTTCTGTCTGTGAGTGCTGGCAGAAACTATCTTGAATAATCAGAATAATGTCAGTCGCTCAGTGAAGGTTTGATTTATAGTGTTTTTTTAAAATAAGCTGAGAAAAACCCGCTCCTGTTTCTGTCTCTGAAGTTAAATTGAGAGTATCTTGCAGGAATCAGAGCCTTAATTACCCCCGTGTGGAGTGTGTGTGCTCCCGTTTGCAGCAGACACTTGCAGAGATTGATTCAGCGTCTGTTCGCTGACCTTCCTTTCGGGGGAGAACGATGAGCCCAAAGGCTGCAGCAGAACTGATTATCGATCAGACACCGAGCTCCAGGACCAAAACAGCAGCCGGGATGTAAATCATGCTCAGATTAACTCCCGTATGTCTGTGTGCTCTCTCTTTACTGTATCATATCCTGTGTGTTCAGCAGCTCTTACTCATCAGTATTCTCCTGCTGTCACACAGGGATCACTGCAGCTTCCAGACACCACATAAGAAAAAAGACAGTCAGAACATCACATGAATGTGGTTTTAATCTGCTGTTTATGCCTCAAAACAATCACCTTTTCTAGATTCTTAAACTGGGGTTAAGTGTCAACAAACTCTGAAATGAGTCCACGACAGCATTCGACCTGATTGATTTGGTTTTAATACAGAAACGTAACTAAATAGGAAATGAATGTCGAGGTAAATAACTCTTTCATTACATTCAACGGAAACATGTTGCAGCAGCTGTGTCTGCTTCTCTTTTTCTTTAAGCTTCTGTTCATGTGAGGGAAACCTGACACCGAGTTGTAGTCTGACCCCGAACAAAGAGCTTTAATTACTGAAAGAGGAAATGATTTATTCATTACCCTCCATAACATTTGTGAAAACCAGTCAGAGGACTTTGACCCACTTTGTGTTTCTGGGTTAAAGCTTTTCCTGCATCTCAACGTCCTTTAAAGCAGCTTTAAGCTCGAGCTAATACAAATTAAAGTCCCTGTGAGGACTTTCTGAGTGATTTTGTAGAAAAGTCTCATATCTAGACATATGTTTGATAATAATACAGAAAAATGAGATTATCAGTGCTTTAATTGGTTATTTCTTTAATTCCTTATCAGGTTGGACTGGACCAATTTCAAAAGAGCAGAAGAAAGATAAACAGGAGAGTGATAAAGCACGAGCTAAAGGCAAAAACAAGAGCTAGAGGAAAAAAATACAGGAAAGAGGCTAACGCACAAGCTAAAGGCTAAAACAGGAGCTAGAGGCTGAAACATGGGCTAAAAGCTGGAAAACAGGCCTAGTGTTAAAAAAAAAACTGAAATCCAAAACAGGAGCTAAAGGCTAAAACAGAAGCTAAAGGCTAAAACACAGGGCTAATGGCTAATTCAAGAGCTAATGACTAAAACAAGCACTAAATGCTCATGACCTAAGGCTATAACAAAAACTTAAGGCTAAATCATGAGCTAAAGGCTAAAACATGAGCTAAAGGCTTAATCATGAGCTAAAGGCTAAAACATGGGCTAAAGGCTAAAACAGAAGCGAAAGGCTAAAACATGGGCTAAAGGCTAAAACAGCAGCTAGAGGCTAAAACATGGGCTAAAAGTTAGAAAACAGGCTAAAACAATGGTAGAAAAAATGAAGTCTTAAACATGAGCTAAAGGCTAAAACATGAGCTAAAGGCTTAAACAGAAGCTTAAGGCTAAAACATGAGCTAAAAGCTTAAACAGAAGCGAAAGGCTAAAACATGGGCTAAAGGCTAAAACAGCAGCTAGAGACTAAAACATGGGCTAAAGGTTAGAAAACAGGCTAAGTGGTAGAAAAAAATGAAGTCTAAAACATGAGCTAAAGGCTAAAACAAAGACTTAAGGCTAAATCATGAGCTAAAGGCTAAAACATGGGCTAAAGGCTAAAACATGAGCTAAAGGCTAAAACATGGGCTAAAGGCTAAAACAGAAGCTAAAGGCTAAAACATGGGCTAAAGACTTAAACAGAAGCTAAAGGCTAAAACATGGGCTACAGGCTAAAATACAGGCTAAGGTTCAGAAAAAACGAAAGGCTAAAACACAGGGCTAAAGGCTAACACAAGAGCTAATGACTAAAACAAGCTCTAAACAGTCACAACCTCAGGCTAAAACACAAATTAAAGGCTAAAACATGAGCTAAAGGCTTAAACAAAAGTTAAAGGCTAAATCATGAGCTAAAGGCTTAAACAGAAGCTAAAGGCTAAAACAGGAACTAGAGGCTAAAACGTGGGCTAAAAGTTAGAAAACAGGCTAAGTGGTAGAAAAAAATGAAGGCTAAAACACAGGGCTAAAGGCTAATACAAGAGCTAAAACAAAAACTCAAGGCTAAAAACAGCCTTTAGCATCCACTGTTCTGTCCTGTAAAATAAAGACATAAAAAGCTCAAAAACATTTCCAAAAAAAAAACAAAACTAAAAATAAGACATAAGAGTATCTGCTTTGTCCACAGGGGGGCGCCAAAATCCACACAAACTAAAAGTTCCTCACAGGAGCTTTAATGACATCCTGGAATTAGGTCAAGGACACTCACACACTTTAATAAACGCTCAAACTCAACAGTCCGGCTGTTTATTGATCAGACAAACTCGTCTCTGCGTGAACAAAATGTTTGTCCCCGGCTCCGACGTTATCAGAGCTCCAGGAAACCGTTCACCGAGGGAAGAGCCCTGAAAGTTTTCCTGTCTTCTCCCAATCTCTCATCCTCCAAAACTCCTTACAACAACAGCCGAGCGGAGAGGAAGCGTGACACGTACGGAAAGTTCCTGAACGAGGCAAACACGACGACGCTGCTGCTTCCTGTTCTGAGTCACGTGATCCAGAGCATCCCAGGACAGATCCAGCCAAAACAACGCTTTCATGAAGGTAAATGAAACTAAAAATCTAATTTAAAGAGGCAGTGAGAGGATGCTCACAGGAACAACGTCACAGACCGTAATCTTATTTTCTCTATCTTTGGAACGATCAGAGCAGCAGGAGGAAGAAAAACACAACAGTGAGAGGTTTTCTGTGCAGAGGAAAGAAGATTTAACAAACTAAATACCTGCATGAGAGCAAAGAAAGTCCATTGTGTCATGTCCTGACTGAGTGAAGCGGTGAATATAAACGAGCGAGTGGACGTTGATGTGTCACAGACAGATTTTTGTTTTTCTGTCTGAGTAAAGAGGTCAAACAGTGACACACGCAGCCTCAGGGCAGATACACAGACACTTTATCCAGTTATTGGGGGTTATTAAAGTCCCCCCACCACCCAAACAGCTTTTATTCACTGAAAAACTTCAAATAAGAAAAGGAATATATTCAAAACATCGCAGGTTGTTGCACATGAGATGCATAAAATTACTATATTGCGAACATTGAGTACAAATTGTCAGATAAATGTTTAGACATTGGTTTATAATTCTCTTAATAGTTTTGCTTCTTATACTCTCTGCTGGTGCTCCTCTCACTCCTCAGCCCATTCAAAAAACTTAGCCCAACTTAGCATGTGTTTTAGCCTTTAGCTCGTTTTAAGTCTTGTGTTTTTATTTAAAGTTTTGGTTCCAGTTTAAGCCTTTAGTTTGCCTTTTTACACTCTAGCTCATGTTTTAGCCTCTAGCTTGTGTTTCAGACTTACGCCCAAGTTTTGGCCTTTGATTTAAGTTTTAGCCTGTTGCTTCTGTTTAAGCCTTTAGCCCTTGTTTAACCCCCTTACTCATGATTTAGCCTTGAGCTTGTGTTCAAGCCTTTAGCCCAAATTTTAGCCTGTAGCCTGTGCTTTGGCCTTTAGCCCTTGTTTAAGTCCCTCAAGCATGATTTAGCTTTTAGCTTGTTTTTAAGCTTTTAGCTCTTTTTAGCCTGAAGCTTGTCTTCAAGTCTTTGGCCCTTGATTAATATTTTAGCTTTTGTTTTAGCCTCTTGCTTGTGCTTTAGCTTTAATTTCATATTTAAATCTCTAGTTCCTGCTTTATCCTTATCTCGTGTTTTAGCCTTTAGCCCAAGTTTTAGCCTCTAGCCTGTGCTTTGGCCTTCAGCCCTGTGTTTAAGCCCCTCAAACATGATTTAGCCTTTAGCTTGGGTTTAAGCTTTTAGTTCTTTTTAGCCTCATGCTTGTGTTTTAGCCTTGGTTTAATATTTTAGCTTTTGTTTTAGCCTCTTGCTTGTGCTTTAGCTTTAATTTCATATTTAAATCTCTAGTTCCTGCTTTATCCTTATCTCGTATTTGAGCCTTTAGCCCAAGTTTTAGCCTCTAGCTTGTGTTTTAGCCTTTGGCCTTTGTTTAATCTTTAAGCTCCTGTTTCAGCCTTTAGCTCGTGTTTTTAGCCTGTAGTTTGTGCTTTAGCTTTTCCCTTTGTGTTAGCCCCTTGCTTGTGTTTTAGCCTGTAGCCTGTGCTTTGGCCTTCAGCCCTTGTTTAAGCCCCTCCAACATGATTAAGCCTTTAGCTTGTGTTTAGGCTTTTAGCTCTTTTTAGCTTTAGCTTTATTTAAATCTTTAGTTCCTGCTTTATCCTTATCTCGTGTTTGAGCCTTTAGCCCAAGTTTTAGCCTCTAGCTTGTGTTTTAGCCTTTAGCCCAAGTTTTAGCCTTTAGCTTGTTTTTTAGCCTTTAGCCCTTGTTTAATCTTTAAGCTTGTGTTTAAGCCTTTAGTTTCTGTTTTAACCTTTATCTCACTTTTTTAGCCTGTAGTTTGTGCTTTAGCTTTTCCCTTTTGTGTTAGCCCCTTGCTTCGATTTTAGCCTTTAGCCTTTAGCTGGTGTATTAGCCTTTTGCTACTGTTTAAGCCTTTAGACTTTGACTTTAAATAGATCCAGTTCCACCTGATCAGGAGTAAGAAATAGAATTTAGAAATAACCCACTTTAGTGTAGGATCACTCAGAAAGTCCTCACTGGGACTTTAAGGTGACTGTGCAGCAGCATTTTGTATCAACTATTACTAAAGTAGATTTATCTAATCACTGTCAGTTTTCTGGGTTGGATAAGTGGTGAAAATCTGGATATAAACCAAGTTTCTTTCAGTATTTTTAACTTGTTTGAAGTCTCTGTGTTCAGGGTTGATTCTTCCTTCACACATTTCAGTTGAGATGAAAGAGAGAGAGAGAAATGGGAGGGAAGTTATGATGCAAACACTGTGTGGAGCTGGAACTCACTTTGGTTTTCTGTGAAGCTCCATCAGGAGAGGCGGCGTCTCCCTCTCGCCCGTCGCAGTCCTCGTCCTGCGCTGCCGTCGGACATGCCTCAAAGTCTGTGTGCCCTAAATCGTGCAGGTACTGGAAAAGAGGAGAGTTCTGCAGAAAGAGAAGGATGAATAAGAAGAGTGATGGATCAAAAACTACCACATGAGCCTGGAGTGGATTTAGCTGACACTCACGCTGAATTTGCCCTATTTTTTTTTTTTGCATAGTGTGAAAATCTGTCCAATGAGAGAGGAAGCATTTGTCAAGTTAGTGAACATCTCCTCAGGATTTATCTGCACCTTTTTCAACAGCTTTACTGCTCTGAGAGGAATGCAGTAAATCCAAAGTGTCTTCACATGTGAATCTGAACATCATCATCGCAGGGTATATATTATAACATGATAGGTTTGAGCCTTCAATTAAAATTTGAATAAAGAAAACATAAGTAATGTATTGAAGCCAATTTCTGCCAGTTAAAAATATCCAAATGAAAAACTGGCTTTGTTGAGATTTCTCCTTTTTTTTTGCATAAATAAAGTCAAAAAAATTTGAGATCCATAATTTTTTACCGTGTATCTCAAAATGATGGCTTTGAAATCTCAAATCAATGACATTTATCGCAAAATTTTTACTTTAAATCTCATATATCTGATTCTTTTAGCTCAAAATTTAAACTTTTGCCCCACAATTTTGACAATTTATCATAAAAATTTGGACTTGTATCTCAAAATTTTGACTCTAAAACTCAAATTTTGATTTTCATAGCTCAAATTTTAAATTTTGCGCCATGATTATGAGAAGTTATCTGAAAATGTTTACTTTTACACTCAAATTCTGATCTTTTAGCTAAAAAAATTTCAACTTTTGCCCCATAATTATGACAATTTATCTAAAAATGTTGACTGTCAACACAGGATTTTGACATATTTACTCATAAATCAATTCTTTGACTGAAGATTCAAATTTTGCCCAATCATTTGACCAATTTTTCAAAGTGTTTTGACGTTCACACTCATAAATTGACTCTCAACACAAAATTTGACTTTTCCTCTCGTGTTAGGGTTTGACCTGTTTTAGTTTTGAAATGCATAAAAGAATCACTTAAAATTGGTTTACTGCATCAAGGCTTCTTGACTTTGTCAGGAACGTTGATTCCAACAAAATAATTTTTAAAAAAAAGAAAATCTCAACATTATAAAATGCCCTGATCGAAATTTTGTTGCTTGTTGTGTTAGGGTCGGTTTTGACCCGGTTATAAAAATAAGATTATAAACCAATATTTAGTGTTTCCAATGCAAAAAGTATCTCTGCAAAGAACACACAAAAAGTGTCACTTTTTGCCACATAATGCATCTAAAAACATGCACGCTCACAAATCAATATTTTGTTTTATGACCTGTTCTGTGTTTCTATGTGTTTATATTAAAGTTCTATTGCTGGCAAAATATATATTTTTGCATTTTTTTGAAAAATATATGTATGGGTCAAAACTGACCCTAACACCATAGATGTTACTATAGTTGCTAATTTTAAAATGAAAAAACAAATAGAGCAAATTTATTTCAGAGATGTGTTCTATACCCCTCAATAATAGGCAGGTAACACAAAAACCTTTGGTTTATTTATAGGATTCTCTTTAGGTTATTTTTTCTGCTTTTTATTGAAATCAAGAGGTATACTGCTAAACACAACCAAAAATATGAAACCCAATATTTTCATGGATAAGGAAGCCTTACAAGGAAACCAAGAGATAACAAACAAACTCGATCATACGTTTTGTTTTTAGTGTATTTTAAAGCTTATCTAAGACGAGGGTCGAAACCGCCCCCTAACACTGGGGAAGGTAACAGAAAGCTAACACAGGAGGAGGGTTAAATTTCAACTTTTGCCACATAATTTTGGCTTTTTATCACAAAATTTGTACCTTTGAACTCAAAATCTGATTTGTGGGGCTCCAGATGTCAACTTATATCTCATAATTTCGGTTTATCTCATAGTCAGGGAGTGAATTTCTATTATCATCTTTATAATTGGGGTGGCTGCCCCCCTGTGCCCCCCCTGGTAGATCCGCCCCTGTCATGTGTGCTGTTATGGTGCTGATGTGTTCAGCTGCACAGACAGGAGCATCACATTTTCATTCATTCATCCATCATTCATAATTAAACGTTGCATTTCAAGACAGAAACGGTCGAGCATTACTCACATGCATGGTCAGATGATTTCGCAGCTCGTGTTGTCATCATCCAGATGTAACTGTAAGTGTGTGTGTGAGTGTGTGTTGGTGTGTGTGAGTGTCTTTTTCAGAACCGACGCATTGGATCTGGTCATCCCCACCCCACCTTTAACCACCAGTCTGATGACACAACAACAGCCCCTCAGCCCCCGGCTCAGCCTCTCCCATGACCGCCAAAGCTGCTTGGCACATAAATTATAAGCACCCAGCTAATTCTGTGGATTTGTTTCGTGTTGTCCATTCATGGCAACAGGGCAAACAGCTGCTAATGAGAAAGCTAACAAAGCTAACACAACGTCTGTATGACTACAAGGCTCGGAGGAATGACAAAGCATCTATTACAAGTTTCGTTAACACAGCAGCGGATACGATACGAACCTCAAATACCACATCTTCATCAAACTCCTCAGTCATTGCTCTCCTCCATCTACACACAGCCCGTTTAGCATTCTGAACTTGTAGGCTGCAGCAGTCGGGAACAGCCGTTGAGAAGTTGGTAGTTAGCCGGTTGCTAAAACTTGGTCCAAAACTACACTTCCCAGAATGCAACAGCTCAACTGCCTGTTCCTCGCGAGTTAACGGTCTAACGGTCGATTCCGTCAGTGCACGAGAGCGCCGCGTGTGGTCGCGAGCCAGCCGAGAAGGAGAAGAAGCGGGAAGCTGACGTCAGTATCAGTAGCTGGACCGGAAATACCTTTCAAAATATTTCTATAATTTTTTTTTCCTGTTCTGTTTTGTTTTATTTTTTACTTTTTTTGGGCTATGTTTCTATGATTGTTTCTACTTACACACCTTTGTTGTAACTATTGTAATTGTTGATTGTAAACTGTAAAATTAAATGTATTTTATTTCTATTGTGTCAAAGTAACAGTCAATAAATAAGCAGATTTACAGAGTAATATTTAAATGATCAGACATTATGTTTGCAAAATATAATAATAGTAATAGATAAATACTCAAGTGGAAATCTAAACAAAGCCTGCTTTTTATTTTGATATTTACAGCTGGCAGAAATTTGCTTCAGCGCATTATTTATATTGCCATTATAAAATGTTTTCACTTCAAATAGAGGAGTGTTTTAGATGTTTTGGTTTTGAAGCTACTTTGTCATCTTTGAGTGTTTTATAATAGGACTTCGCCAAAAATATTTTTCTACACCCTGCCCTGTCTGTATTTTAAAAGTTTTTGATAATCAGTGACAGGATTAACCATCCTGTTGTCTACAGGTCATTTTGATTTAAATTCCTTGAAAATTAGATGGATAGCTCCATGCTTTGCTGTTTGCATTGAAAAATTAATTATGAACAATTTCGTTAAACTATATGTGTTTGAGAAAATAATAAAACATCTGATGTCATTTAAAAAAAAAATGAAATGGTTTTAAAACGGTATCCTGCCTCAGCTTGGAGGTATACTGATTAAACATCAACATATGCACCTATGTAGTTAATCTGAGTGACAAAAAGGTAAAATATCTGCTTCTTTCTTCTAAAAAAAGAGGTGTAATTATATGATCCATAAATTACTTCAATTAAAAATTGAATTAATAATAACAATTAGATAATAATTAATAATTATATTAATAATAATAATTATTATATATAATATTATAGTTAATAAATAATAATTAAATTATTAATTACTTTAAATTACTTATTAATGAACACTGCAATTTTTGCACAGTTTATTATTTTATTCTGTCTATTTGTTAAAAAGGCTAGTTGATTGTGTTCTTCTTTTATTCTCTTTTTTATTGTACATTTGTATATATTTATTATTCTCATTTCTATGATTGGGCTTGTTCTGGGACCAGGGTAACCTAATTTCGTCCCACCCATGTTTTACATGGGTTGAATGACAATAAAACCCTTGAATCCTTAAATCCTTGAATCCTTGAATCCTTACAAAAGTAAATGTATGTGAATTTGAAATTAACTTCACCAAAAAGGAGGAAAAAAAAGACAATTCGGATCAGTCAGTTAATTAATGGATAATCTTTTTGTCTTATTGATTTTTTTTTTTTTAGTAATTTTAAGTGTTTTGACGTCACTTTTGGATAGTGACCATAGACTGTATAATGAGTCTATTACTGTATAATAAAACTGTATTACTGTTTAATAAAATATAATACAATTCTATATACAGTCAATGAGTGTGACTGAGGCTTTTATTTTCTAATCCAAGCGGAAGTTAGAGATTACGTCACCTGTAGCTTGACGTCGTTGGGTAAAAGCACCGTGGCCGAAAACTTTGGGAAAAATGGAAAAAGATTCAGGCGTAAAGAATTTACCAATGCATCCACCCGTGAAATAAGGAATAACAGCGATGTCTCGGAGTGTTTCCGTCCTGAAGAAGTTTCCAGAATGACAATAATGTCGAAGGAGGGAAAAACGCGGATTTTCTCGTAATTCCATTGAAAGTAAATGGAGAAAGGAGCCAGTCGGGAGTCATGAGCACAGGTTTGTAGAAGTTAACATGGAAAACTACAACAATGCAATCAGGTTTTTGCTGCTAAATTAACAATAACACATGTATTTTTATCTTGCACTGAGAAATATGACGTTTATGTTTTTTTTTTCAAACAGTAGCATCCACTCTGTTCCTACTCAGCCACCGTTAATTACAGTTTTTCTAAATAACAGCTTTCAGAATTACATAAAACATGACAGGGTTCAATTTCCCTCTCCTACTATACAATTATTCACATGTTAAAATAAAAAAAATGCTCATTCCGGGTGAAATTCCTTTTACTACAGCAGCTGGAGGGGGTTAAATCCTTTGTCTTAAAACATCTGTCCTGCTGTGGATGCAACAAGTCGGTCAATAACACTATAAAATCATCAATATCAACAACAATTCCAACAGATATTAACTTTTAAAGCTGTAAAAGTGCCATAAAGGTGAGGATATTTCAACAACAAAAGTGGTTTAAACCCAGAAACTTGCTTTCGTGTTCAGACCAAATTCCATTCAAAAAAGTGGGAGTTTTTTAATTTTGTAATCTTAAAATACAGCTTTATAAGTGAGAATTGGATAGTTTTGTAACTTTAAACGCATCCCCAGTGTGAGATAGTTAATTCGGCTTATATTTTAAGCTTGACCTTCTACATTAATAAACTTTTAAGTCAGACTTTCCCTGCTCATCACCGCCATACTAAAGTGAAGTTTACTACACATTTGGTTGAATAACTCATCACAGTAAAACTTATCACAAAAAATATGTACGCCGAATTAAAGAGGAGGTATTGATGATTAAAATAAGTCTTAATCACTATTCTTAATTGTGGCTGTATTAGTTGTAAGACAGGGTATTTTATAGTTGAACGCTTTTTGAATGGAGTCTGGTGGGAGGCTGTGTTCACTCACTTCTTTTCGGAAACATCCGCTCGATGACTCCACTTCTCGTGGTGTCGGCCAGCCAAGAATTTCAGCCAGTAGAGCGGAAAATGTGGCCTATAATCTTAATTCACAACTTTTTCTGAGTGTAGTGAGTGTCTTTTTATATTTGCCTCATGTTTTATAAGTGTTTATGTCTGAACCATAGGAGGGAAACTCAAATAAAACTCCACAAATCATATAAACAAACCCAAGGTTAACCAAAACACTTACTTTAGTCAAATATGTTTTTATTGAGAAAAAAAAATATTGCATAAATTTTAAATATACATTCATGTCTCCTTTTACAATTTTCTGTTATGGATTCCATTTTTATATCTACCATTATATTTAAACATTTTAACAAAGTTTTTAGAATCAATTGAAGAACAAAAATAATTGAACACGAACAGAAGGAAAGGGAGAAACAGAGTTAAAAAAAAAAGGGGAGTATAAATAAATAATTCAGAGAGAGGAAAATAAGAAATAATTCAGAGAGAGGAAAATAAGAAATAAATAAAAAATAAATAAAAAAAAAAGGGGGGGGGGGCAATGGATTCAAATATCATAGTACACATAGTATGTATGGAGAATTAAGTGTGAAATTGAATGGAGAACAAACTGAGAAGGATTTAAACAAACGTAGTACATATACATCCATACATATCTCCATACAACTAGACAACCATTTTCATACGTATCTACATACACACATTAAGAGAAGGAAAATGAAAAATAATACATAAAAAAAACACAGGGAAAATAGCAATTACCTCTGGTCTAGGGTACCTTAAATCTCCAGTATCTCCCTTCCTTCACCTCCCACCCCAATAACCCTCCCTATAAGCCTCACTCTTAACTACTTGTCTGTTCATACTGTTTACTAAATTTACAATTATACTGGTTTCTTAGTTGCTAGATATGATATCAGGGGCATCCAGGTCTTATTCTGTCCCTTTTTTGTGTCTGAGTGTAATATTTCCTTCCATCATGAATTGAGTATTTCATCACATGTATTTCTTTATTCTATGAAACCTGTGTTATTTGAACACATCTTTAAACTATTAAAATATAACATGTTTTTTTGTGTTTTGGTTCCTCAAACCCCCAAAATGTCAGGTGGTGCAACCGTCCTGACAAGTATCCACAGTAATTAAACTCTAAAAATTGAATGTCAATTATTGTTAATTGAAATTAAAAACACAGTGGCATTATTTTATGCTTCAACCTTTTTAAATAAAACATTCTTTGCAAATAAAAAGAATTTTAAAGCTGTTGAGAAATGNAATATTTCCTTCCATCATGAATTGAGTATTTCATCACATGTATTTCTTTATTCTATGAAACCTGTGTTATTTGAACACATCTTTAAACTATTCAAATATAACATGTTTTTTTGTGTTTTGGTTCCTCAAACCCCCAAAATGTCAGGTGGTGCAACCGTCCTGACAAGTATCCACAGTAATTAAACTCTAAAAATTGAATGTCAGTTATTGTAAATGGAAATTAGAAATACAGTGGCATTATTTTATGCTTGAACCTTTTTAAATAAAACATTCTTTGCAAATAAAAAGAATTTTAAAGCTGTTGAGAAATGTAAAAAACTTTTGTCCCGTAATTTTCACCTTGTCAAATGTCAGGGTGGTGCAACCGTAACATTAGACTTTTATTTTAAAGTGAAGAGAATAAAACAGGAAACNGTATTTCTTTATTCTATGAAACCTGTGTTATTTGAACACATCTTTAAACTATTAAAATATAACATGTTTTTTTGTGTTTTGGTTCCTCAAACCCCCAAAATGTCAGGTGGTGCAACCGTCCTGACAAGTATCCACAGTAATTAAACTCTAAAAATTGAATGTCAGTTATTGTAAATGGAAATTAAAAATACAGTGGCATTATTTTATGCTTGAACCTTTTTAAATAAAACATTCTTTGCAAATAAAAAGAATTTTAAAGCTGTTGAGAAATTTCAAAAACTTTTGTCCCGTAATTTTCACCTTGTCAAAACAGTCCCACCACGTTGGCATTGTAATCTGAAAATAAAATTTCACTTCTCTTATTAACAGGAAACAGGAAACTGCATCAGCCAGAGGAGCCCAAATGACATTTGTGACCAAGTGGAAAAGTTTGTAGATTTCTCTGAAATACTGATAAAAAAGATTTTTTCACTTCATTGGTGACTGGAACAATTTCCATGTCAGGTGGAACAACCAATGTAATAATGTGAAATGTTATTTTAACATCAAATTATTTATCTTATTCACAAATAAAAGAAATGAAACACACAAAATGAAAATGTATGAGTCGCTACAGACACTTGAGAGATACTTGCCAATAATTTCACACAGAAAAAATAACAGGAACATATAAATATATTTTCATATATTTGGTTGAGCCACCTGACATAATGAACCTAAAAACTTTGAAATGTTGGTCAACTACTGAAATCTGTTAGAAAACTTAATTCTTCACTCAGAACTTTTTAAAAATAAGTTTTTAAACCCTCTTTTTGTCATTGACCCTCTCTGACCTCCTGACCTGGGCTTTAACCAAAGCTCGCAGCTGTTAACGTCAGAGGAGGTGTTGATGAAACGTGTCTGAGCTGTTCACAGGTTTAGTGATTCATTTTCAAAGAAAAGAGTGATTAAATATCCTTCCTCTATTTCACCAACAGGTGTGAAGAAACCTCCTTTAGCTCCCAAACCTAAACTCCCTGCAACCTCCAAACCCTCCCCTCCTCCCATCGCCCCCAAACCAGGACTCCTCTCCCCGTCTTCATCCATCTCCCAACCTTCTCCTTCCACTCTTAAAAGGACTAAACCGGCTGTCGCTCCCAAACCATGCATTCCCAAATCCACACCCCCTGTTTCTCCCCCACCTCCCAAACCCAGCGGAGCCATTACCCTATCTCAGGAACAGCAGGAAGCTTTGGGAGATAGCCTTTCACTTCTCAATTCAAGGAACGGGATTTTATCGGAGGGGAACAAATGTGAGTCGGATTACATAATAACACCCACTTGCTCCTGCGGGAATGAGTGCATGGGTTTGGAAAACGGGGATGGAGAGGTGTTGCAGAACGGGACGCAAGAGAACAAGGAGGTCAGCGTTGAGGAAGGAGGGAAGAGCAAAAAGCCGAGAGACAAACCTCAGAGACAGAAATACCTGGACAGGGTTTCGTTTTCTGCAAAGACCGAGGAGACGAGTAAAGATGAGGAAAGTGCTGCTGCTGAGCCTGATGATTCACAGACAGATGCACAAACTCAGGCCCCGAACACAGACTTTACAGACAGACGCTCAGTCTGTGATGTTGCAGGCAGCATCATCTTCCCCGCCTCTGTCACGCCGCGCGAGTCCGACGAAACTTTTCCCGCAGACGAGCTCATCAGCGCCACCAGGTTAGACCCTGATCTGCAAGTCCCCGCCGCTCCCAGTAAGCCCCTCCCCGTTCCTCAGCCTCGTAAGTTTAAAAAGCCGACGTTAGTGAGGCAGGACGGCGTGGAAAGCGGCGCCAACGAGGAGCAGAAACACGAAACGGAAGTAAGCAGGACTCGCCATTCTCTTAGTTTCGTGGAGCTGAAACGAAACTCGCACGAGGATGTAAGATACTCGTTCGTAAGAGACGATGACGCCGACGCTCCCGTTCCTCCTCCTCGCCAGACGTCGCTCTCTCCTCGCCTTCATAAAAACGCCTTCCACTCCTTAGACGTGCTCTCGAACCCCGAACCCCAGAAGAAAGAAAGTGAGGAGCGGCGAGGAGTGGACAACGACGACGAAGAGGAGGACGGTTACGGCGACTTTGAGCGTTACCCGATCACGCACAGCCTCCCCAAGCAGATCAAACTGGGCTGCCACCCCAGGAGAGCCTTCTCTAACGAGGAGCACCCGTCACCCAGAGCCCCCCCCAGGAAACCTCAGAGACACAGCCTCCCAGCTCCACCCCCGCCCTCCATCTGCCCCCCAGCGCCTCCTCACGCCAACACCCCCATGAGGGAGCTGCCCGCGCCTCCTCAGGAGAAGACGGCGTGGCGCTTCACGCGACCCTGCGTCACCTTCTTCAGCCGACAGGTGCCCGCCAGGAGCAGCGTTCCTCCGAAGGGCCGGGCTCCTGCGGCGCTGGGGGGCAAGCAGAGGGCGCAATCCTTCTCTGCAGCAGACCTGGCAACCCGCGCCGACTCTCACAAGAGGAGCCTTTCTTTCAGGAAGCTGTTGGAGCTCCGGCTGTCGGTCAAGATGCTGCCAAAGCTGCTGGCTAAAGGAGGCCAGTCTTTGGACTGTACCAGCGCCGAGTCCAAGCGGGGGGAGAGGGGCCTGGAGCGGCCGAAGAGCTGCATCGGGGAGGCTGATATTTGCGGGGAAAGCGGCGACGTGGAGTACGAGAACGTTCCTCTGTACGAGGAGATCCCAGAGTACATGAACCTGCCGTTTCACAGCGGGAGGCTGGGCTGGAATCAGGACTCAGATGATTCAGACATTTATGAAGTCCAAGACCCCTACCACAGATACCAGGACCACGAGTACGAGAGGTATGGAACAGGCTCTTAAGTATCGTTTTAGTTTCAGAAAGACACAACACAGGACTTAACTTTTATCTTCGTCTTCAAAGTTTCTTTGTCATTGTCCAGAGCTTCAAGATTTTTAATTTAGAGTCACATAATGATCCGTTTATGTTGTGGTTTTTGGGTTTTCTGTTCATAAAAGGATATTAAAGGGACAGTGAAGACTTTTTCAGTGATTTTGAAAACGTCTGATATCCAGATATAGTCCCATCTAGATTATAATTCCCGATTTGAAATAAGATTATCAGCGCTAAAATAGGTTAATTCTAAAATTTGTAGCTACCTGATCAGTTTCATTATTTCTTTAAACAAATAAAGAGGAATGGTGGAAACAGTAGTTGGATTGTCTGACAGAAAAGGGACAGAGGAAAGATAAACAGGAGAGTGATAGAGCACAGGCTAAAGGCTAAAACATGGGCTCTAAGCTTGTAACGCTCAAACTCTTCAATTTGCACACGTTAACATGCTTTAAGGGGATTCTTTTTAGATTTGAAATAAAACAAGCAACCCTGTGATTCTTTGTTGAATTGAAAAGCTAAGTATCCAGGTCTAAATGAAATTAGAAGTGTTTAAATAAACGGAAAACCCATTGGAATGAGAACAGAAACTCAAATTTTAATTATAACACAAAATATTCGAATGAAACTAAACAAAAAGCCCCTCAAAATTCACAAAACACAAACGAAATATGAAACAAAATTACGTCACCTGATCGTCCCAAGCTGTCTTTTAATAGTTTTTAAGTCCTTTCAGCGTCCTTCAACCGCGCTCCTTTGTCCATGGAAACAAAAACCTTACTCCAGAAAACGGAAACTGAAACGAAATAATCCAAAAGTCCTCGGCCGAAAAGTCAATACAAAATAAAAATGATCAAAAAAACCCCAAAAGAAAGTAATCCAAGGAGGAAATAATCCAAACTTAGGAAATCTTCAGTTTTGTGAGCCGGTGCAATTCTAGCACAGAACGGTGCGTTATCATTCATCAAACACAGTTCTTTAAGTTTTCCTTTGTGCGGATATGTTTTTATCACACTTCTCACACAAATATTCACTTAAGACACTATGATTCTTTGTTAGTTGCAGACCTTGTCTGACACTCTTTTTCTTTTTCCCGCCGCCTGCTCACTTTTTTCCTCCTCTTCCTCCACGCCACATCCTTTATTTATAACTTTGCGTGGCAACTTAATTAGACACATTTATTACATTTCCTACTTTTTAGTTGAGCATACCCTTTTCTCAAACCCTTCTTTACACTGGAAAAAGAACTATTTTGATTTCTTTAAAAACACAGTTTATCACATTTCTTTCTTTTGCTTTGAGCACCTGTGTTTCATCATATTTTTATTATTTCTTTTTCACACTCACGCACTTTAACGTGCCACTGTCACAAGCTAAATAGCTAAATGTAGGCTTGCTTGTCGTCACATTTAAACAACAGCGCCAAGTAATTGTTGATAAAAACATTACCTCATTGCATTGTATCGAGTAAAAAATAGTTTTGAACAAGGAAAAGTAGAGTTAAAGGAAGAGCTGATCTACTTTCACTTTCACTTTCAAAATTATTATTATTCCAATAGAGCAAAGAATAGAGAAAACACCTCATTGTTCCAGTTTCCCTCTTGTCTTTGTGTGTTTTCTTGCAGCAACGTCTGGATAAATGCAAAATATAAGACAATAAGGCATCATAATGTTGTGTTATAGAGCTGCAGAGAAAATATGCTTTTGAAATCTTTATCTGTGACTGTAAAATACTAGTTTTACACCAGTTTAGACCCTAACAAAGAAAAAGTGACTTAAATGGCCAAAAACCAACACAAATTGGCAAGAACATTCCAAAAATTCTTGGAAAATAGTCAGAATGCAGCAACAATGGGGAAAAAGTGATAAAAACAGTGAAAAGTGGGCAAAAATAGCCCAAGGCAACAAAAAATGGGAAAGGAACTTGGAATAAAGCTTAAAAAATTATCAGAAAATAGCAGCAAAAATGGTCCAAAAGTTGTGAAAGAGAGCAAAAAGTGACTGAAGTTCCCAAAAAACCAACACAAATGGGCATGAACATTCTGAAAAAACTTGGAAATAGTCAAAAAAGAGCAACAATTTTGGGGAAAAGGTGACAAAAACGGTGAAAAGTGACTAAAATAGGTAGGAAGTTGGAACAAAGGTTGTAAGAAATGGTTCAAAAGTTTAGAAAAAAAAGTGAATTTTGACTCAAATGGTCAAAAAAACAACACAAATGTGAAAGAACATTAAGAGAAAATAGTTAGGAGGCAGCAACAATTGGGGAAAAATTGACAAAAACAGTGAATAGTTGCAAAAACAAGAAGGAAGTTGGAACAAAAATATAAATAAAGTAGTCAGAAGGTGTCAAAAAGTTAACACAAATGGGTAAGAACATCCTGAGAAAACTTAGAAACAGTCAGAAGGTCATAATGTCAACAGTTTCATGGTGGGAATAAAACTAGTCATCCAAAAAAAGCTGATTCTAGTTAATTCAGTGGTTGTGCAATTGTGAAATGTGGTGAATTAATCACAGGTTTGATGGTTTTTCTCATATCCAGCAAAGTGAAGTAAGCTTCAGATAACGTAGTAAAGTGTTGTTTATACAGGAAAAGTCATTCTCGCCTCTTTAAAACGAGTCTCTACTTCTTTTGGGTTCATGTCTGAGTGATTCACAGGTGAAATTTGTGGAAACAGACTCTGCCTTTTTCTGTTTGTGTGGAGAAAAAAAAGTGTGAAAGTCGTGTATCTAACACTTAACCCTGCTGCAGCTGCTGCCCTGTAATTTCAGGTGAGTCTCACCTGCAGCGTGGGAGCCTGTGAGAGCGACAGGTTGCACAGGTGACATTATCAGTGGGTGTTTACCGGCCTGTGAGACTCTGCTGCCTTTG
>RPOG01003418.1:0-64235 GCA_008086565.1 Thalassoma bifasciatum
ACTTTTGAAACGCCACAATCGTAACGGTAATAAGCAGCAGAAAGTGCCTTTGTGGAAACTACAGGAGGCTTTATGTCTCATTGTGGAGCAGTAACAAGGAGCACAGAGTGACGCCGCTGCTCTCACATCAGCATGCAGAGCTTTAAAAGTCTGTGTGCAGCTTCTTCTCTGAGAGCTGACCTGTTTGAGTGAGAATGCTGCAATTAAATAGGGTGAGCACACTAAAGCCTGAGGCCTATTTGTCTTTCATGCCAAGTTGATCTGATTAGCTGGGCTAAATCCAGGGACCTCTGAACACTTACACACTCTCTCCCTGCATCCTCTCAGGCTGCCTCAGAGCGCTGCTGTGCAACAAAGACCTGAGCGTGTTGTTTCCTGGGTTCAGACTGCACAGAGGAGGCTCATGGGAGATTCCAGCTGCATATATTTCATGCACTGCTTCCTCATTGGTGTCTTCATCGTCACCCGGGGAGAACAACTCCCTCCGCAGCTTAAACTGACTGAGTAACTGCATGTTTACCAAGAAATACTGCAAATAAATTACTTCATGTGTGAAAATGTTCAATTCACATAACCTCAAACTATTTCCATGTTACTCTTTCATTGACTTCAACCCAGAAGGCAGAGTTTGCTTGTTGTGGCACTTTTCTCACAAGATGTTGTAAATGTGATGTTTGAGGAGGGAGTTGTGTGGTTCCTGGTGTTTCCTCACAGCGAGAAACCCTCTGGTTGAATCCCGACTGGAGCCTCTCTGAGTGGAGTGGGTATGCTCCTCATTTATGTGTGTGGGCTCTATCTGGCAATTCATGGCTCCCCCAATCCACAGACATGCCTGGTAGGTTAACTGGTGACTTGTAACAATTGCACCTATGGGTGACAGTATTGTCTGGCAACCTGTCTTGGTGTAACCCTTGGCTCTAGCCTACGGGGAGCTGTTTGTTAAGTTGCTGGCGCTACAAATAACATTTCTCCACATTTAGCCCTAAAACATCACTTTTTGTGCAGATTTAGAGGAATATTTGTAAAATATATTAGTTGAATATTTTATAAAAATGTTGAATGTTTTATATAAATGTTAAATCGACTGTTGGAGATCCTGTGGCCGACATCAGATACGTAGTGCTTGTAAAACTAGATGAATAGATGGATAGATAAATAGATAAATATATACTTTTTAGATCGCGAGGGAAATTCACAATCAGAAGAAATCAGAAGAACTAAAAAACTAAATCAGAAATCCTTGCTAAATATTTTGAAATCTTTGCTCAAGATTTAGAAAATCTTGGCAAATACTAAGAAATCTTTGCTTGAGATCTAGAAATCTTGTGTAAATACTTAGTCACAGCTAAATATTTAGATATCTTAGCTAAATAATTAGAATGTAAACTAAATGTTTAGAAATGTAGTTAGATATTTAGAATCAGGACTTATATGTATAACATTCATAAATAACATTTAACAATTCGATATAACATTTTTCTTTCAAGTTATTTTTTTGGGGTTTTATGCCTTTAATTTGATAGATGGTAGAGGAGGACAGTGGATAGAGTAGAGTAGGAAAGGGGGAGAGAGTGGGGAGTGACATGCAGGAAACAGGCTGCAGGTCAGATTTGAACCCAGGCCACCAGCTCAAGGGCAAACCTCATGGTGCACAAACTAATCCACTATGCCATCTGTGCCCCAATCAGATTCAACATTTAGATAAAACATTCAACATTTGACAAATATACTTCACAAATATTCATCTAAATCTGCATAAACAGTGATGTTTTAGGGCTAAATGTGGAGAAATTGTGTTGTTATTTGTAGTGTGACCAACTTTACAAACAGTGCATCATACTGGCCTCCACATACACAGAGTGGGAAAAAGTGCAAACATATTTGTAGCATGGCAGGGCTGCAGCTCCACCCTGTCTGGAGCAGAGTTCAGGCTGAGTTTGCTTTTACAGACAGAAGAAAGGCAAAAAGGTAGTACCAACATGTCTAGTTCAAGAAGAAGAACAGAGTGTTGTCCAGAACATCCAGAAACAGCAGAACACGCCTGATCTTGGTGCAACCTGGCTTGTTGACCCCAGTTGGAAAAGAATGATCATCTGTGCCAAAGACTCTGGCCAGTTGCCCAACTTAGTGCTCCAGCCTCTCCACACCAGGCGCTACCCAGAGAGGAGAGTTTCAACAGCTGGAACCAAAGAAACGGATCCATCACTATGGATGTTTCCTATCCATCTGTTTCCACCCATCCATGCGTTTCTAAATATTACACTGAGTAACAAACTTTCAAATGTAGCTGAACTTGATTGATCAACTTTAGGAGTAGTTTTCCATCATTTGATGGGTGATGCACTGATGAGACAGTATTCATTTTATGTTAAAGCTACTGTGAGAAGTTTAGTCCTCTTACAAAACAGACTGAAAGTCCTACTGATTGATGCTTTTTTATGATCTACAGAAGAAAGCCAGAAAAGCAGCAAAGTATTAATTATTGCAGTACAGTTATTAATGACATCTTAAACTGCTGGTGGGGGTAGGTGTCAGACAAATGAACAGACAACATGCGAAAGAAACATCCTTTTTAGTAACTCCAGAGCGACTATGTTTGACAAATATTTTTATAAATATTTTTTGTTGGCAAACACAAAGGACCAGACAAAGCAGAGGAGGTGCCCAGGCCATAAAATCAACACAACACAAAAGTTTCTCACAGGAGCTTTAAACTCTGAATTTACTTTAATAAGTCAAAAGTGCAATAATCAGTTATTCAATTTTGATAAAACTAGGGTTGGTATTGGTAAGATTTTATTGATACTAGTGCCCTTATCAATTCATCCTGTGACTTCTATGTGTACAAAAAGTAGCTCTACAAGTTTTCTGTGTCAGCATGTAACTGAGTTTTTAAGTAAATAAATATGAAATCGATTAATGAATATCTCTGGAAACAAATAAATAGAAATAAGAAAAATATTTCCTGTCATCTGACGTCAACTTAAGGATCAGCTGCTCCGGTTTATCAATCAAGAATCAATAAGGGAGTAGTTCGGCATGAAAGCAGATGATGTGGCTGGATTGAACAATCTCTGACCATCCTCTTAAAATAGTGGATGGATGGATTCTCAGAAGAAAAGACAAACCTTAGAGAAGAAGAGACTATTTTTAATTTGCCATTAGTTGATTTGATTCTCCTTAATTGTTGAGGTGAGAGCCAATTAACAAAGACCTAAAGAGAGGTCAGAGCCTCTGCCATTGGGAAACTCTGTAATCAGGCTGTGAAGCTCATTTAAATGCAAAGTAAGAACAGTAAACACTTTATGGTGCCAGTTTTAACAAGTGATAATTATAAAATTGGCAGTAAAATATGAAAGAGGACATTAATTAAAAAAATAAAACAATAATTATAGAAAAAATAAATAAATAAAAAGCCACTAATTTGGAATTTGACTTGTTTATTGGGGTGTCTGGAGAATCCACTTGAAATGTGAAATACACAGAACAGGACCTTTGTGCTCCACCTTTATCTGATAACACACAGTCCAAAGATTTTTATTTATTTTTTTATTTTTTTAAGGATCTGCTTAACTTTTGACATGGTATCTCCACCTTCACTTTCAGAGAGACTCTTTATGAACAGCTGTTAAGGACGGCTGTTATGGATTTACTCTGAGGTGTGGGAGCAATCTCATTTGTACATGTAGCTGGTTGGTATTTATTCTTCTTTACATGACGTCACCTGTACTTATCTAACTGTAACACCGTCACTTTCTTGTAACTTCAAAGACAGATACACAAATGCTATACATCTTTTGCACACATTCTACATCTGCATCCCATCAACTGTCTCTATGACAAGCCAAGCCACACAGTTGAAAACTTAACAATGAAAGACATTGTGTTGAACTCTTAATTGAATCTATTCAATTCTCAGGATGGCTGGAGAATTTTTGTGTAAAATAGCATGATGGGTCATCTTTAAAGGCAAAATCTGGATAAATGGTCAATAACTTTTGTTTTGTTGTGTGTAAACAACATCCAAACTGGGCCCGTCCTCTGTGGTTCAGTGCCAGCAACAGCACATGCTCACCACCCCTGGTCGTAGCCAGTAGCATGACTGACAGTCGTAGCTTTGTGAACACACAATAGACTGTAAAAAAAAAAAAAAAAAGCCCAGCGAGCACCTGCAGCATCATGTAGAAGAAACTCAAGAGCCGTTAACCTGACTTCCTGCAGGTAAATGAGGTATCTTGCAAATATTGTGTCATTCTGTCTCTATGTTATGGCTGCTATCGTTGCCACTTGGATTACCTTCTCCCACTTGCTACCGTAAATACACAAGTCCATGTGCAATGGGCACGCTGTGATTGGCTAGTCATCACTCATAACCACTCCTGCTCTCCGCCCAGAAACTTCCAGAGTCAACCAAAACATTAACATACAGACAGAAGAGGGGGCTTAAGAGGGGTTGAGGCAGACACAGACACTGACACACATGTACAGAGGCCCATAGATGACTATTGAGCAGGGTTATTCCTGTAAAAGTTGACATTTTATCTTTTAGAAAGATCCTGCAGACTCTACCTTTAAGAAACCTTTTCAAGCTGTATGAAATCCAAACAGTTGTTTTTGTTTTTTTTGTTTCTTTTACTTGTTTTTTTGATAGTTAAATGGTCTGTTTACATCTGTGCTCGGCTGGTAACACTGTTGATGTTTGGCTTATTGACTGAACTGCTGGAGATTCCCACAGAACTCCAGGTGTTAAGACCTGAGGGAATCCAGAGGAGGTGAGAACTAGAATGGAAAATGATGAAGGGGCTTGGAGGAGAGACATAACCAGTGTCTACCCTTTCATTATGGGCTACGTGAAATCTCTGTTAAATAACATGGGGAAGCAAACAGGACTATTTTAATCAGCATCTTAATTTTCTCCACCCCGTCAATCTGTTTGATTAGAAACAAATCAGGGAAGACAGAGGGATGTCAGAGAGCAGGAGTTGGTCTTCAAAATCATTTTTTCACCCTCCAAACTTAATGTGTTTGAGTCCCCTGAGTCACAGAGCAGCAAGCTGTGTATTTATTTTTTAATCGTCTCCGTCAGCTACGAGAATGACTCATCTCACTCCTCTCGTCTGAAAAAGTCTGCGTGGTGAGTGGAGAAATTAAAGTATAGGAGGAAAACACACTGAGGTGAGATCGCCCACTTGCTGTGTAGAGAAATATACATCCACACAGCGTGTGCACACTCCTGTTCACACACTTATTTCTCATTTTCCAGCAGCAGACCAGTTCTTTCTCTCTGTTTTCATCCTCAGCGACAAGCCCGGCAGCAGATACGTCACGTCTGTGCTCTTCTGGTAAATTGGGTTAGATTCACACCCTCACAGCACACCAGTCTGCAGGACCTCAAGGTGAGGAGGACGCCAAACCTGTGGGACTCCAACAGACTGTCTCATGGTTCTCATGTCTGACTCAAACATGGAGGAAGGCACCCTGTGAGTTTGAAGATTCCCTTTAAAAAATGCATTTAATAAAGGTTTTAATAGCCATAGAAGTGTTCTTCTGTTGGAAAAGAGAATAAAGTTAATGGACTCATTACCCAGCAGCAACCCAGTGCTAAAAACTAAATGAGTCTGTCTGCTATAAAGATACTTGTCCCCAAAGAGCCGTTTCATCTGCTCGGCAACCTATTCATCACACTCTCAAGGCCACAAAACCAACACTGACGAAGCAGGAGCAGTGTTAAACCTCTTAGTCTACCATCACCTCCAAAATCTATTTTTTGTCTAATTGTTTGTCAGGATATTTTATGTCAGACCCAAACAAAGCCACATAAGCAGTCACAACCAATCAAGGCACAGCAGTCCACCTACGCCTTTCCATTGCACCATTAAACTTTTTTTTTTCTTTTTTTGTCAACAGGGTAAAGATATTAAGGCCCAATTCCAATTCTTTTCTTAACCCTCAATCTTAACCCTCAAGCTCAACCCTCAATCTTAGTAGCCCTCAAAACCAAGTGTTAAGTGCTATCTTGTGACTTAGAAATGGGACACCCCTTAAATGCAAATGAAATTGTTGTGGACTGTCTGTCAGTTATTCCTTCGGTTAGCGTGATCAAAAAAATAATCTGTATAAATAACACAACCACGGACATATTCAGCTGTCACAGCAAACCATAGTTTATTGAAAGGTAAACACCAGCTATAACTATCGTTACATAACTCTGCGGCTACAGGAGATGACATTAGCCCTGTCATCTTATACCATTATCGGCACAAGCATGTTATATAGGCTGTTATCTTGATAAACAATTACATTACCACGGAGAAAAATGACCATTTTGTAACGTTAACTAACTTAAACGATAGCAACATGGCTTGTCCGCACCGGATGCTATTGACATAAGATCGTAAAATAAAAATAAATGTTATGCAACAACGAGGTAAATAATCCATAAAATGGGTCTAAACTAAGATAATACAATGGTTTTTGTAATATTTATATCTCCATTAACAAAGAAAATACTATATTTGTAGCTCGCCACTTTGGACGCCATGTTTATTTACTGAAAATACGTAATGCATTCTGGATGTCCCTTAGTCCCAAGGATGGTGTTGGAAAATCTCAGTATTGAGGGAGATACAGCCTCAGTCTTGCCCCTCAACCTTAACATTCTGAGAATCGGGACAGCACTTATACTTCGCGGGAATGCGCATTTTGAGATTGAGGGTTAAGACAGGAATTGGAATTCACCCTTAGTCTTTTCTGAGTTAAAACATTGTCTCCATCTGTCACGAAAATGTTGTTGCAGTAAAAATACAGGCCGTTAAACAAATCAAAAACTTATCACATCATAACAGGTGCTTTTGCAACAAGCACATCGTAAACTCCAGATTTACTGCAACATAAAAAAACATTACTCTGATCATCAGAAATGATTTCATGGATTCAACCTTTCTTTGTGCCACTCAGCATCAAACGTGTCCTGATCCTAACAATCAGCTCTGAGTTGATTTGGCTGTTTATAATTGGTTGTATAACTGAGTGTTCTGACTTCATCAAACCACGTAAACTTGATGAGAAAAATAATGTAACAAATGTTGAGCACCAGCATCGCTTTAGCTTTATTACAGAGCGCACATGCACAGGCAGACACATTACAGCTCTAACATCTGCTTTACAGCATCCTACGGTAACTCTCCAGGGACATGGGGTTTAAAAAGGTGAAAACAAACATGAGAAAGTCTGTTACCTCAGCATTAGAAACTCGATGGCTTCAATTTCAGTGTGGAAATATTTCAAACGAGGAAGACAAAACTGTCTAAAAGCTACCTGTAAATGAATTGCAAATGTTACACAAGGCAGTAGAAGTAAATCTGCATTCAAACAACCAGTTTGATACAACAGTCAAAAAGCTCTTCAAACTAAAACTTTAATCTAAATATTACAGCCATGCTTCAACAACATCATAATGCTGTCAGATGAAGCCTTCACCAGCTGTCAGCCAACTTTAGGTTAACGCCTGATCATTCAGAGATGAGAGAAAGAAAAAACACTGTTTGGATCCCTGTTGTATTCAGGATGTAAATGGCAGGTGATGTGTTTAACACCCAGGAGAGGCAGTTACTTAATCTAATGTACCCTATTTACTATGTGTTGACTAGAGCCCGACCAATATGGAATTTTTGGGGCCGAAACTGATACTGTTACTGGGGGCAAAAAAAGCCGAAATTCAACAAACCAACCGATATCTCATATATGGGCTGATACACGAAGTGTGAACATTGATATGTACAATATATACTGTACATGAACACAAATTGATATAATACCAAAATACCATTCAAGAAAAAGGAACAGAACACAAAAAAAGAAAGATAAAACAAGGAACTTTGGCTAATGGGAGGTGTTTTAAAACTAATAAATTTTGTGTTTTTCATAGGCTCATTTCCATAAATATTTAAGCATCATCAATTAGTCATATTTACCAGCTATTGAAAAGTTCCATCTTCCGTTTGATACAAGGGACCAAACTAAATTTTAAGCAACAATGTAGCTACTTTCGAAACATGCAGTGAATAAAATTAAAACAAGCGTTTTCAAAATTGTTTTAATGAAGACATTAACTTGTGAATTTATTTGCCCAAGTTTATTCTGGATGGCATTATGAAGTGAAGTGAAGTGAGACTCTGTATAATAGTCTTTAATTAATGGTGGACATGGGAGTGAACAGTTGCATATATTGTTTAACAAAGATGCAACTGACATGACGTTAAAACGCCATATTATACACTTATATTAGATGAAAAAAAAGTTTATACATGGACTACATAATGGGCGGTGTTGATAAATCCGTGAATCAACATTACAATTGGCCCAGGCTCTAGCCTTGACAACCACACATCTTATTGATCACTGTGTTGAACAATGTAATCACTCATCACTTTTTTTTTCAGACTCTGTCCGGATGAATTTGCCATCTTAATATCTTCTAAACTGCTGAGTATAAACATAAATGACCCTCTGCAGGGAAATTACATGCCCTTTTTTTTTTTTTTTTTTTTTTTTTGCTTAGTTTGGAGCAAAGACTCAATAAACTGTGATTTTTCGCTCTTGCCTCATATTTTCAGACAGGTGGTTGTCCCACTTACACCCTGTAACTAGCTCTACCCAGCAAAAAAGGCCAAAAAATATATAAAAAGCTCAAAAAAAGGAATGCCGAGGTACCCTTCCAGGAAAGGAGACAATGTTCATTTTCCATTGAGAACAGATTTTCTTGACCACAGCTTCATTTTAGTCCAGTACCCTCTGTTTGTTTCTTTAAAAAATAAAAGGACCTCGATATGTTATGAACCTTTTTTTTCTGTGAATTATTCATGTCCATAAATTTTTGCCAGCTCATTTATTCATTACCATATTTCTTGAAGTTTGGATCAGACTTATGTGAAACAGTCTTTTTTTTTTCTTTTTAAAGCAGGCTTAATAAGAATTCAGGACAAACACGTACATGTGATAAAGGTCATTCAATGACAACAGCAGACTGCTCAATAACACACTAATGGAGGACAGAGAGGATATTATCGACGCTGCACTCATCATTCTAATGCAAACACACACTAACGCAATCCAGCCTTCATCTTTGTATGTAAAGACAAACAGCTTCATTGATCTCTGATGATATTAACAATGAAATAGAGACACAAAGTGCAGCAGAAGAATAGTACTGGTAATGGAAAACTGTAAGCTTCCACAGTGTGTTGTTTACACTGTATTATATCACAGCATACATCTAGATCTGGCTCAGATTGGACAGAATGTGCTGTATGTAAATTGATGATAAAAATGCTAATGAATGCATGTTTCCATCTACTTGGGTTATGCAGATTTGTTTGACTGTGGCTCATTGTTAGTGGTGTTAAATCTCCTGGCACTAATTAATCCATTGCAGAGAAGAAGGGAGAAGAAAAGAGGAAGAAGAAGAAGACGGCATCATTAACAGAGTTTGAGTTAAACCTTCGTCAGACAGTGTGAGAAAATGGGATAAAACAGCGGCTCACTGTGTTTCATGTGTTACAGATCTGATGTTTGCTTTCTTCACTCACAGCCCAAATGATGTCTCTGTGTCATCATGGAGTCTATATTTGTCACTGTTTAGCTGTATTTTGTTATTTTAAACACAAACAATTCACTGCAGAGCAAAAACATTTCCAGGTTCCTGCTCTTTGATAGCTCTGCTTTTATTTCTAAAGTTGATCATTTGCTTGTTTGTCAAAGAATTCTGTGTTTAAAAGCTCTACATTAGGAGGGATCATCTGCATCACTGTGCTTTTTTATTGTTGCTATGTGTTTTAGACAAGAGCCCAACTGATATGGGATTTTTGGGGCCGATGCCGATACCGATTCTTGGGGCAAAAAAAAGTCAATATCCGACAAACCAGCCGATATCCCACATATCTGCTGACACATAAAATAACAACATTAATATACACAGGATACACACTATACACGAACACAAATTGTTATAATACCCAAAGTATGATTTGGGGTATGACACAGCAACGTTAAATCACAGTATTATAGTCTTTTTTTAGAAAAGGGTGGACCATGTTTTAGTCTTATAGTAGGTAATGGTGGACGTGTGAATTAACAGTATCATTTATCATTGACAGAGAGCAGCATGTAGCCTGATATAGACAAACAGGAGCAACAACGACACATTCATATTTTCTGAGAAAAGGCCAAAAAATCAGAAATTCTGCTGGAGGGGGTGTAAACTTTTGGGCACAACTGTATGAAAATATCAAAAATTACAAAAAGTGTTTGCTTCACAGAACGTAAAGGGAGTAATATGTACACTAAAATATAATAAACATATGTTCAAGACTGTGAAAAACTGTAGAAATCTTAGAGGAGGCAGCTCTTTGAAGCTGCTTCTGTGGTGACTTTGTGAAATTGGTGGTTATCAGCAGCTCGTTGGAAGTGTTGAAATGTCTGTTCAGATTAGCTGTAATAACCTGGGAGTGGAGGAAAGCAGTTTTTCCTCCTGCATGTCTTTACAGATTGATTTCCTTTGTTAGTCAGATAATTGTCCACGTCTGCTCTGTCCTGACTCCTGAAGCCTCCGTCCTGACTGGGAGGAGCTGTATCTGACAGACGAGGGTCTCAACTTAAAGATCTAATTTTAGAAAAGAAAGGGGCTTACACAGAGCACTAAAGCAGTGATTAAATCAGACCTGAGGACTGAGAGCAGGACACTTCATTTACACCTGCTTCATTAAGACGCGGATCCTCTCTTAATCTCCACCTGAGAAATACTCCAGTCAGAGGGTCTCTCTCATTATTTCTGGGAGTATTTGTCGAGATAAGAAGTCCTGAAACAGCATTAAAAAGGCAGACTGCTGCTCTTTAAAGCTCTTGAGGGACTTTTATAGTCAGTGTGGCTCACCTGAGCGCATTTGAGTGCTGCCTGATTAATGAGATAATTGATCCTCACTGCTTGTTAAAGTGGAACCACACATTTAAAAAGCATTCAATCCTCTCCTTTTGTTCAAATAAAGGGATTATAATATTTAACGCCCATAAACACACATCAAATAAGTAGTTATGAAAGAAAAATGTTTGTTCAAATTATGACTGAATTTAACACGATGCTTACATTTAGAGAAAATCATTGATGGTACTGACTCTCCCAGAGCCTCACAGCTGTCCAACTGCTTTAATCTGTTGTGTACTGACAGTTGTTGAGATAAATCCCCTTTTCATAAGCAGAAAACTACCACACACATAGACACAAATAAATTGTTTTTGCTTGTTTTGTTTTTTTTTCTCCCCCCGCATTGGTGCCTCTTAGCTGTCTGTCAGTGCGTGATACTGTGATTGGTTGTTTGTCTTTAAGGACACGCTCACACTGACGAACCATGCCATGCTTAAAGACACTCCAACCCTAACATCCAGCTCATTTGGACAGTGTGACTGCAAGTAAACCGTGCTCAAGCAGAATAAACTTCTCTGCTTTGGCACACTTTGGAGAGGTATGCTTCAGTGCAGTACACTTAAAGCACAAGCACAAACATGAGGCGTTATTTATAGGGGCATGTGATATGTCAGTCTTTTATTGGAATGAGAGGATGTGCACAGTCTATCCCTCTTATGTGTTGTGTTATTGAATACTTTCATGGAAAAAGATCATTGAATCCATACATGAAGAATACTGATGAGAAAATATCTCTGGCTTGGACATCCTGACAGCTCCTGGTGTTTAGAGCCTGATAACGTGATTTAGAGACACAGAGGCTTACTCATGTCTTCTCCTCTCTTCTCTGCATAGATAGTTGTTCAAAATTTGAGTCACAAACTTGTGTCAAAACTCCCATAACCTTTTTAAAGTGAAGACTATTCTGCTCCCATAACGTAGGTGCCCAAGTTGACAGATAGATAAAGAGTTATTCTGAAATGAGACACCATTGTTCTCAATTTGGTCATTTATTAAGACTCAAAGCTCAAAGAACTATAAAACTGAAAATACAAAACAAATAGATGATATATTAGCATGAACACTCAAATTGATATACACACTTAAAAGATAAACACAAAGTTTATTTTTAACTCGTTTGCTTTGGTAAGCGAAAGTCCGCTCGCTAAAAGCTAAATGGAAAACCTAGTTGCCAGGCTAACGCGATTTGCACCGTAACTACTTTCTATGAACTTATTAAAACTTTCCCAGACACACAAAAACATTCTTTATAAATAATTTAAACTAAGTTTCATATTCATGGGCTGTTTCTTGCTGCTCCTATGCACAGAATTTCTCATTGTCTACTGTATGGAAGCCCTGATTGGCCAAAACACTCAAACTCAAAGTCATATGAGAACTAAACAGAAAATTAAGACAACTGTATTCCATGCCTATAAAAGACAGATAAAGGTTGTGTATCTGATGAAGCTCTTTAAGCTCACACTGTACAGGTTGAATACATCAGGCATCCGCTCTTTAGCCACTGAAGTATAACAGAGCCCAAAAGAGGTATAGACACAACATAATCATGATTAATCAACTAATTGGAGAAATAATTGATTGATTTGCTGACAATAAAAACAATCATAAGTTGCAGCCCTAGTCTGAGGAATCTAAATGAAAAAATTGTGATAAAATTGTGATTTTGCAATGAATATTGTGATATCACTTCCCATACCCATGACATATAACACTAATAACAGCTTAAGTTTGATTCTTCTTGGAATAGTGTGACTGGTCAGTGGGGGAACAGCACTGCAGGGGGGCAATCATGCTTGAGTATATAATGGTTCGGATGGCCAGCGTGACTGCGCCCTAAATCAGTCCTGTAATCCAGTGTCTCCTAAAGTGGGTGTTTGGAAACACTCATAGAGTGGCCATTGCATGCCGTACATGCTTTACAATTGCATATTTGATCCATTATGATGAAAATATAAAGAAAACTAGGAGTTCAGTTTTATACAAATCATGCTGACTAAACCAGAAAGTGCTACGGTGGTGATACAAAGCTCCTCATTTCCATTAGAAAAAAAATCTTTTTGCTATTTTTTCCACGCAAACACAGCACTAGATGATCAGCAACTCTCTAAAACTCAACTTCAAAAAAACCCTAAACTTGGTTTCTGACTAAGCACATAGAGGGTGGAAAGTTTGGGAACTCCTGCTGTGTCTGAAAAAAATCTCCACCTTTCATCCAGTGAGAGCTGAGGCTGATGCTAACCTGCTGTAACCCTGCAGCAAAATAAGCTGGAAGAGATTAATGGTTACCTATAAAAAAAAAAGGTCCTGCTGCACCTAATCCTCACTATAACACAACATGTGGATTAATCCACTGTTACAAATAATCCCAAAACTACTGAATAATCCCTCTAAAAATCTGGATTTCTTTTATATTCCTGCAGACAGCTGATGTTTGGATACACTAAATATAAAGACAATGCAGGAGTTTATTAATAGAGCAGAGCTGGTTAAATAATGAGATCTCCTCTGGCGTGTCTCCTTTGCTGGTCAGTAGGACAGGCCTTTAAATACAAGACTATTTATACACTAATCTAATGTGTCCACACACGCTTACACACACACATAGAACAGTATTAAATGCTTCCTATAAGCCCACGTGTTTTCTGCAGGCAGGGAGACATCGATCTTTTTAATCAATGTGAGTGAGAGCATGCACTCAGGTAAAGGTGAGGAAGAACAAACCTTTACATACAGATAATGAAGAGCTGTGACTACATGGGTGATAGCTTACTTTGGACTTTAGGGTGATCATTAAATGACGGTGAACCAACACACCTCAATAACTTGTGAAGATGACATAGGCCACCAAAGGGACATCTTTCAGGTACTTAGGTACATCTGATTGGTAATTGGGGCTGGGCAATAAATCGCAAATTAGTTTAAATGACAGTATGTCCAGTTGCAATATCATAATCAAGGAGAGTGCAATATCCTTAACCCGAAAATTATAGCTACATTTTTTACAGCAGATGTTTTCTGCTCTACACCAGAGTTACTCAACCCTGCTCAACCTGAGAGAAAAGCTACCTTTACAAAATAAACAATCTTAGTGGTAAAAAAAGGTAAAAACAGCAAAGAATAGCAATAAAACTTAGCTTGATGTTGTAATAATTGCAAAAAAGCAACAAAAATTTGCATTTAAGTTGGAAAAAGTACTGGAACTATTCAAAAAGTGGCAAAAATAGTCCAAAAGTGGCAAAGAAAGAGTGAAAAGTGGCTAAAATGGCCAAATAAGCACAATAATTGGCAATAAAATGTTGAAGGTAACTTAAAAAAAAATTTAAAGTAACAAAAAGGGCTGAATAAGTGACAATACCAGTGAAAGGAGGTCAAAATGGCCAAAGTCAACAAAAAATGGCAAGAAGGTTGAGATGGAGCCTGTAAAATTTCAGTTTGTTGCAAAAAAAATGGTCCAAAAGTGGCAAAGAATGAGTTCAAAGTGTCAAAAATGGGCAAAAACATCAACCAAAATTAGCGAGAAAATGTTGGAGGAAACTTGAAAAAAGATCAAAAAGTAGCAAAAATGGTGGAAAATGTGACAAAACCAGTGAAAGGAGGTAAATATGGCCAAAGTGAAGAAGAAATGCCAAGATGGTTGGGATGAGACTTGGAAAATAATCTGTTGCAAGGAAGAATGGTCCAAAAATGGGAAATTTTCTTAAAAGATGGCAAGAAAATCAGGATTCAACCTGGTGAGTAATCAGAAGATAGCAAAAAGTGGTCCAAAACTGTCAAAAAATAAGTATTAATTGACATAAATGGACAAAAAGCAGTCACAGTTGTAGTGGTAGTGGGTTGTTTTTGTTGTACTGTAATTAATGTAACTGTTCATGTCCTACAATGTGTTTGTTTAAAACATAATGGATAGGAAACTGGAAATAATTGCACAAACAACAAAAAAAAAATGCAATACAGGGAATAATATTTGCAGTTAGAATATTTTGCAAATAGATCTGCCCTATTGGTCATTGGGACGTTTCATTCTAGGGGCCTGTTTTTTCGTTCCAGCAGACTGATACTATAAGAACAAACTTCTACTCCTGAGTGCTTTGTTGGGTTTATGGCTGTTACAAGAACAAAATGATTCAATCTCACATTTTCTCCATCTGTCTAAATTTTGCTTGACATCTTTGAGTTTGAGCCACGCTCGTCATGTTACACTGTGCATGTTATGTGATTCATTTTTTTTCCTCTGTGTTTTCTGGAGACATCTCTCGCGGATTCGGTTTGGCAGCTGTCTCTCATTTCCTGGGTTTGTTTCCCACAGGCGACTTTACCCTGACATAAAACAATCTCCAAACCATTAATATTTGATCAGTGGCTCTATGAGCAAAGGCACAAACTTGCAGAGAGGAATCACTCCAGCAAACAGCCATCATTTCCAAATTATTTTCTTGTCTCAGACAGAAGCAGGCAAAGAAGAAGAAGAAAAAAAAAACAAGCTGGAAAAGAATATTACCCATGTAGAGTTTTGTTTCCCTAAAAGGAATCTTTGTTACCAGTACCTGAGTCCTTCAGATCTGATATCAATGTTTAATCACCAAACTGAGTCACTCCATGTAGTATGAGAGTGATGACAATGCTTTGATAGTAAATACCTCTTTTTGTAAGCCCCCCCAAAAATAAATAAAGAAACACAGCATTCTGGCTGCTCGAGCTCAAAATAATTCATATTTTTCTCACGCTAGTGTTTTAGAAAACTCTTATTTCAGTCTCTGTCTGAAACACTTAGTTTTGTCTGCTGTCTCTTTAAGGCTCTGAACTCAGCAACCCCCTTCTCTCTGATTGGCCAGCCTTCTGTAGGCCTGTCAAGGAGGGAACTACGAGCAGACCTTAGTGTTTGAGGGCCACCAGCTGGGAAATCCTTTTTGTGATGGAGCATTTCAACAAGTTTAAACAAGTCTGGTGAAAATCCAGAGCCACTCTTAAATATTTTTTCAAGATTCTTACAGTTACCATTTATTTTGATTTAACCTATAGGCTTGTGGATGTGTAGGGAGAACTGGTTCCTGTTTTGAATTGAAAAGAAATGGTTCAATCCAATGACACCGTTAGCCTTTATTCCAAACCAATCTTATAAAGATTATTTCCATTATGCTAGAGTGGCAGGACTTTTCCACTTCAGCTATCCTAGCTTAGCAGATGGGTAACAGTTTCCCAAGAAAATTTTGATTTAGGATTTTCTGCGTGACGTTTTGCTTAAGAAGCTGTCAAACTGAATGTACAAGAGAATGTATTACTCTCTCACAAGAGATTCATATTCAATACATTAAACATGTTATACATCTCCTGATGTACCAAAAACAATATAAAAAGCCTAACACTAGCTTGATGCTAACCTAAATAGGAATTTACATTGATATGCTAATGGTTAGCATACATCAATATAACTTTGGTTTTAAAACAGAATTTCAACTTTCATCATAGAAACATATCACAAATAACTTTTTGGAACAATAAACAAAACTCAGAAATGTTAAAATGCTAACACACAAATGTTTTCCAAATTGGATTAGTGAGCAGAATTGATAAGTGCATTGGTATCAATACATTTTTATCAAAAACAGCCATAAGGCACAAACATAAACATAGAATTTGGAAATATTTCTTCTTTTGTGTATTTTGTGTCGTCAATTATAACCTGAATAAAGTTCATTGAGATCATTATTTTTTTCAATGCAGGCAAAAGTTAAAATGGGACAAATTTGACTAGATAAGAGCGCAAAGTTCACAGATTTGGACAATTATCAGTTTTGATTGGATGTTGTCAAGGTAACATTGATGTGAAAAGAAAATGTAATTGCTCAATCAAACTGAAACTTGTAATTTAGCAAAAACAAACAAACAAACAAAAAACAAGCTAGGGATAAAAAGAAAAAAGAAAAAGTTCTTTATGGACCACCAGAATTAGTATGAAGTAAAAAAGATGTTTGTCAGATCTGGACAGAAAAATTCAGCTTTTAGATTCATATCTCTCTCTCAGGTTTTACTTAATTGCACCAAATCAGTCAGCGCCTCAGTCTTTTTCAGTGTGTTGTGATTTATTTGGTAACAGAAGCAGAAATTGAAGATACTCAGCTTGGATTGTATCTGTGTACTTATCAAAGTAGAAGCATTGAAAAAGTATCTGTGTCTGTATGTTTTGTTACTGTGTCTGAATGTGAGAACAGGAAGGAGCAGATGGCAGCTGGTGAGGAAGTCAGAGAGACGCAGCTACAGGGAGGAGTTATAAATATCTCTGAATTCTGGGCGTTTGGAGAGCTGGTGTGACCAAATGTGTGACTCAATGAGGTAGCAGGCAGATTAAATTGGTAATGAGGTTACGCACACATGCACAGGAACACACACTAACACACTAACACACACTACGTTGGTACATGCTGTTCTTCACCAGAGCTGATTTAGTGAAGACCTTTCAACAAACCTGAAGACACTGTGTGAGTGATGCCCTCAGTAAACATCTGTGTTTTTAAAAATACCAACACACTCCAGATGCACTCAAATGAGACGTCTAATATGTGCCACTTAATGTTGACTCTGCTTCAATCATGATAATTCTTTTTCAGATCTAACACCTTTTGTTCTTTTTGCATCTAAAAGCTTAGAAATGAATACAATTAATCATCACTTCTTCTTTGTGATGTTGTGTGCATAAAAAAAGCAAAACAACAGCCTGTAAGTGGCTTAAAAAGAAAGAAAGATGTTTTTATTCTTCTTTATAGCCCAAAGTTAATACTAAAGGAGCTGCAGCTTAAATCATCCCCTCGACAGGCTTTTACTCAACAAAAGCCTGATACATACTTCTGCAATGAATCATTAGTATTGTTCCATTACGATGCAGAAACCTACGCAAGTCGCCTGTACTGCATGTCCAGAAAACTGCTGCACAGTATATAAACCATGTTAAAAGTTTGATCTGTGTTGTTTAATAACTTTCAAAAGAGGTTACATAAGAAAAATTATTTTACAGCAAGAGTGAGTATTGGCAAGAACCCAAAGATACTGAGGTCACATTATGATTATGAAAATTGGTAATAAATACATTAGGAAACAATTTTTGCCTTCAGTTTTCATCCTTGCATATGAGTAAAAGCTTTGATGTTTCGATGGTTTCATGGAATTTTCTGTCATGTTTGTAGCTGTTTCTGTACATTGTGATATTGAGTTGAAATCGCAATGTCCGACAGAAAAATCGCAATTAGATCTTTTTCTAAAACCGTTCAGCCCTATAATACAATATTAAGTATGTACAGCAGGGATGTCCAAACTGCGGCCTGGGGGCCAATTGTGGCCTGCAGTCTATTTTCTAGCGGCCCCCAGCTCTCATCTTACCATGTGTTAGTTTTGTCACTTAAATTAATCATGTTCTGTTTACATTTACAGTTTCTGTCAAGTGCTTAAAATAAATAATATATAACATATAATATTAATAATATAATATATCTGGTAATGTTTCACAAAGATTTAAACTGTGCATCGGCAACTTTATAAAGCTAAAGCTCTGTACAATCTGCAAAAACTCAACAACTTTTACAGCTGACATTTAATTGCATTTGGCATGATGCAAAATGTGTTTCATGAGTTGTTTAGAATTAAAAAAAAAAAAAAACACAAGAGAGGACCAAAAAACTGATGTAAAGATGTGAGATGGTCAAAAAAGACAAAAGTTGAAGCATAAAATGGTTCAGAATGCAGGATCAGAGATATTTTGAGTTTAAATGTTTTATAATTGTCGTACAAACAAACGTGATAAAGTCCAGATCCTGATCCTGCTATAAAACTGTTACATGCTTTTCCCAGGTTTGGTTTTATGTCAAAGGTCTGCAATATCAGTACAAGCATGTTTGATGAAAGCATTATTTGTTTGATTGTTTTCTTCAGAAACCACTAAAAAGAAATAGTTTTCCAATAGAGCGCTCACTTGTAACTTTAACTGTTGGTAAACTTGTCCATAAGAGTCCCTTGGTCATTTTCACAATTTCCAATACGGCTCTTTTGGGAAAAAGTTTGGACACCCCTGATGTACAGTTTACTTAAAATGTGTGGTTTAAACATGATGAGGTAGGTGTGGAAATTTCATGTCTCTTGTCAGCTGTCCTGTCCAACGACTGAACAAAGAGCTTTGGGAATTCAAAGGTTCACTGTCTGTGCTTTTCTCATCTGTTACAGTTAATTGAGCTTTTATTTATTGTTTTTGAACGTCTGTAGGGAAGCTATCGGAAATAATTGAGCTGCAGCCTGAGAGGCAGAGTTTTGCAGGATAAAGATTTTCAGGCTCTGCGAGTCTGTGGTGAGCTGATATCTAGGAGAAAATATGACCCGAAGCCTGTGAAACGTATTTTCTGATCCTGATGGGATTAAACACAAAACAATGCTATCATAACAGAGCTGCTTTGATGCTCATTAGTCATCTCTCAAACTTACAGACATCCTGCAGTTTTCTGTTTCACCGCTAACCGTGTTAAATTTCTGTATCGTCAGTGTGTTTCCTCTCCTCCTGTGTGCTTCCTCTCCTACTGTTTGTGTTTTTTTTATCTCCCGGTTTTATGTCCTTAGTGGAACAAAAGAGGAGCAAATAGATGGAGCGTGGTTTGAGCAGCAGATTAACATATCAGACTGCGCTGTTTTCCAGCTGACTGCCATAAAATGAGTCCTCGCTGATTAAATCTCTCTGCATTAACTTCACCCCAGCACTCACAGATTAAAAAAAGAAAAAAAAGCACAGTTTAATGAATAATTGTGTCATACATCCCGTGGCTATGTTGATTACAAATTACTTAAGTGGCCCTGCAGATACGCAGTGTGTTTTATTAATGACTCACACACAGCGAGGACCAGCCTGTGTTAATGTGTTTAAGCAGAAGGTTGAATCCAATGTGAACAGGACGACATGATAACAGGAACCTGCTTTGATGCTTTCACAGCATTTATCCGTTTGTAATAATCAAGCTGATCTCTGTGTGCGGGGAAACAGTCTCTCAACCTTTTTCCAACAGAATATTTATGACTCCAATTTTCCCCAACATTAAGTGGATCTTTCCTGACTTTAACCCAGATTTGACTCAAAATCTGGAGCTGGAGGGGAACAGAGAGGGAGAGAATCCAAAACCCCTCTCTCCTCTGTGCTGAGTCTCAGTAAAAGTTCACTGCAGCACATATTTTATTTTTGCTGATTGGGATTTGATTCATGGAGTATCTTCCAGTGCTTCAATTCCCTAAAATCTGTAAAGTTTCTGAACATTTTTTTAATTTCTGCCCAGTTTCCTCATTTAGAGGATCATTTTAAAGCTCCTGTGAGGAGATTTTTGACTTGTCTTGAAACACTGAGATAAGCAAACATTGAGCAAAGCATTAATTCAGACAAGGGCTGAATAATTTGCCAAAATAATCTTATTGTGATTATTATTCCCTATATTGCAATTGTGATTTTTTTTTTTGTGCAATTATTTCTAAGTTCGTCATCTTAAATTATTTTAAACAAACGTGTTGTAGGAAATGAACAGTGACATCAATTGCACTACAATAAATACTTATAACTGCTTTTTGTCTCTTTAGGTCCCTTATCAATTCTTTTTTACTGCTTATGGACTATATTTTTGGTTCCATCTGACTTTTTCCAGGTTGTATCCCAATTTTCTTGCCAATTTTTATTGTTTCCTCTCATTTTTGCCACTTTTCACTCTTTTTTTGCCACTTTTGAGCCATTTTGGTTTCCTTCTGACTATTCTTCAAATTTCATCTAAACTTCCTCGCTATTTTTAGTATTAATTAAGCCATTTTTACCAATTTTCATTGTTTTTTTGACACTTTTTTTTAATCAGTTTTACTCCTCCCTGACTTTTTTCCAAGTTTTCTCCAACTTCTTTTGTCATGTTGTGTTGCTTGTTGGTCATATTAGTCACTTTTTATGCTTTTGGTTTTGCCACTTTTGGCCCATTTTGGCCCATTTTTGCTACTTGCTGAGTATTTTTCTAGGTTTTACCCAATTGTATTGCTTTTTGGCAATTTTTGCCACCTTATTCATGTACTTATTTATTTATTTAATCTTATTGCATGATGAATTTGCCTCTTTTCACCACTTACTTAGATTGTTTCTTTTGTAGAGGTAGTTCATAACAGTTTGTCTTTTTGATGAAGCAGGGTTGAGTAACACTGGTGTAGAGCAAAAACATTTACTGTAAAAAAATGTAGCTGATATTTTGACACATTTCAGGTTACAGAAATATTGCACTGTCTGCTATTAAAATATTGCAACAGGACACATTGTGGTCTAATCTAATTTGTGATTAATTGCCCAGCCTAATTCAGACAGACCATGTGGAGAAGCTCTGCCCACAGTATCAGCTATTCTCAACACCAGCCTCTCTTAGTGAACGGAACAGCTGAGCATCCAATCAGCAAATAGAGAAATAGATAAATCACTTTAACCACTGGCAAACCTCTTCACAACCCACAACCTGCTCCTCCTTTTCTGCTGTATTAGATTTCACTTGTGTCTTATGTATTGTTACTGATGCTCCCTTTGTTCTGTATCTCTGAAAGTCTTTGCTGCTCACCTGAGACAGGCTGCAAAAGCCCCAAGACCCACACACATGTATTAAAAAAGCAGATCTTTTCAACAAAAACTAACATGTTGGAGCAGAGGTCTTCAACAGGGGGTCCACAGCCCCCAGTGGGGTCAGTGGAGGTCCTGCAGGGGGTCATTGATAGTCTCAAACTGCACACAGGTTCACTCAGGAAAGAGGATGACCTACCCCTTTCTATGCTCTGCCAGTTATGCACCTTCATGTTTCACACTGGCTCTGTCAGGTTCACGACAACAGCTTCAAACTGAATGCACAATAACAAAGTACAGTCATGGACAAAAGTATTGGCATCCCTGGAGTTTTCCCAGACAATACACCATTTCTCCCAGAAATTGTTGCAATTACAGATGTTTTTGGTAGAAATGTGTTTATTTCCTTGATTCCAAAACACAAAAAAGCTGAAGAAAAGAGTCAAAATTGACACAATTTTACACAAAATGCAAAAAAAAAAATGGGCCAGACAAAATTGTTGGCACCCTCAACTCAATATTTGGTTGCACACCTTTTGGAAGAAATAGCTGAAACCAATCACTTCCTACAACCATCAACAAGTTTCTTACATCTCTCAGATGGAATTTTGGACCACACTTCTTTAGCAAACTGCTACAGGTGTCTCAGATTTGAAGGGTTCCTTAGTGCTGTTTTAGGTATTTTTTGGGTCATTGTCCTGCTGGAACACCCATGACCTCTGACCCAGCTTTCTGACACTGGGCCCTTCATTGCGGCCAAAAAGATTTTGATAATCTCCCGATTTCATGACTCCTTGCACACTGACAAGGTGCCCAGTGCCATAGGCAGCAAAACAACCCCAAAACATCATTGAACCGCCACCATGTTTGACTGTAGGCACTGTGTTCTTTTCTCAGCAGACCTCGTTGTTTTCTGTAAACAGTAGAACAATGATTTCCAACCTGTGGGCTGCAGCACCCTGGTAGGCCATGAAGGTATTGCAAGTGGGCTGCCAAATAATTTCTAAAATAGTCTGATTTTAGTGGAGTGTAATCATATAAAGATACAAGATACAAGAAAATAAAGAAAGATATAAATAAACAGAATGTTTTAAATGCTAAAAACACAGTTAGAAACTCGGTCAGGATATTAAAAATGTTCAGCTATTCATGTATAAAAAGGTGAGAAGGTATTTTAGTGGCCAATAGGTAACGTGACCCGAAACATAAGCATGACCCATGAACTTGTTAAAAATCTAACCATAGTACCAAGCCCAAAAATGAACAAAAACATTGTATTAAAAACCAAAATGTAATAATTGGCTCAAAATGTAACAAGTTGTTACTTTCTTGGCAAAAAGTTGTCGACCAGTTATGACATTTTGGGTCATTGGGGCATTTTATATCCCCTGTACTTATTGGGTTGGAGGCGGGCCAAAATCATTTTTGAGATGTAAAAGTGGGCCCTGAGTTGGAAAAGGTTGGGAACCATTGCAGTAGAGTGATATGCTTTTTCAAAAAGTTCTACTTTAGTCTCGTCTGTCCACAAACGTTCTCTAATCCTGGAAGGACTGAAGCTTACTCAAGTACATTTTTGCAAACTCCAGTGGGTCAGTGAGCTTCGAAACCTGCTTCAGAATCTAATAGAAGAATCAGCGAAACTACAACCATATTAGAAAATGACTACAACCATGTTTGTTTTCTGGAATAAGCAGTGACCACATTTGAATAAGAGGGTGGAGTGAGGGTCTCTTCAAATTTTAGTTTATCAAAGCTTAACATTAATCACTTGTAACTGGTTTATGTGCAGCTGACTACATGTTCTCCACTGAGAAATCTGCCAGATGGCTTATAAACAACACAGAATGACTGATTACATATCTAAGCTTTTGGTTTAAAATGAACATATTTCCCACACACGTCAACATTGGTCTCTCAAGTGGACACTGAGCAAACTACAAGGTTATAAAGCAAATCACTCTCAGGGGAAAGTATTTGAAGGTCACGTTTCACCTTCATCTCTACATTTCATTTCTGCTCAGTGCTCTGTTGTTTCACCTTCCAGTGCACCTGAGACTGCCCCCCCCACTCTCTTTCCTCACCCACTGTCACCAGCTCCACACACTAGAGGAGTGCGACTCCATCCTTCCCCTGGCGGAGCGGTGTGCGTGCCTCTAACAGAAGCCTGCTGGGCCATGTTTAATGCATCGAGCTGCATTAGCACTCTGTGTCTCTGAGACTGCAGTTTACCTCCCTTGTCACCGGGGCCCCCTCAGACTCATTCTGACCAGGAGGAGGGAAAACAACACCTCCACCTAATCTTAATGGAAGAAAGTGTTCCTGTGTGGAGACCTAAAAAGCTAAAGTGAAAGCTCTGAGTTTTACACTCTGAGAAAGAAAAAGAAGGGAAGTGTTCTTCTCTACCAAGGTTTTTGTTTCACTTTGTAAGATTTTTCCAGTGTTTGTGGAAAGAACCACTGCAGAGAAAGAGCTGCTGTCACAACTGAGATGCTCTCTGACACATTTGTCTTTTAATGGAGCTGCAAAGTAGAAGCACATTTGACATGAGAGTAAAATATCTCTGTTGAGGATGTAAGTTGTTTTTAGTGTCTTGTTTTTCGACTGACACACTCAGGTTGTTACTCTAAGTATGTGACAACATTATTCCTCTGGAGGCGGATCTTCTTGTTAATGAAAATACACGAACAGCTGACGTATCACACTCCAAAGCCACCAGACTCTGCTGACAGACACAGGAAATGAAGGCTTGCTGTTTTACCTCTTTTGCTCCAGCTCATTTGTTTGACTGCTTAAGTTAAAGGTTAAAAACAGATGCATTGTCCTTTTTGACTTTATTTTTTTCCCTGTGGTATCTTATAATAATTCATAGCTGAAAGAAAATCCCTATTTTTCACTCACTGGTGTTTTAGAAAACTCTTATTCCAGCCTCTGTCAGAAACATTTAGTTTTAGCTGCTGTCTCTTTAAGACTCCCCACTCCGCAAACCCCCTTCCTTCTGATTGGCCAGCCCTCTGAAGGCCAATTTGGGGCAGGCAGGTGTTTTATGAACATCTAGCATTATTACTATAGATCATTGTTCTGGACAGGCCTCCAGGGGGTCGGCCAATCAGAGGGAAGGGAGTCTTAAAGAGACAGCAGCTAAAAGAAGTGTTTTTTGATGGGAGCTGAAGCAGGAGTTTACTAAAACACCTGTGTAATTAAAAAAAAAAAATAGGCATTTTGTTTTTAGCTGTAAATCATGTAGAGCTACTTGGGGGGCATCAAAGGGACAGGATAAAGTCTTAAAAAAAAGCAGAGTACCCCCTCTTTAAATGCTAATAATAACCCTTATGTTATGCAATAGCTGTTGTAGGAGCAGATTATGAATTGTGATTGTTTTTGTTGTTTGTTTGTGTTTGAGTTAATTAGAGGGTTGAATGATATATGAAGGGGGGAACCTTGTGTGTGTGGGCAGGTATTTCACCTGGAAGGGGAAACAGTTTTTGACCACTGAGCGCTGAGCAAGCAGCAAACAGGTGATTGATACAGATTGTGAACAATTGGATTTATTGTATTTAATGAAGAAAATACATGTAGTAATCACGCAACAAGTTAGTTAAGACTTTTACTCATCAAACACCTTTAAAATCAGAGCGTCAATTAATATCGAGACACAGTGGCTTAAAGCATTGGCTTGATCCATAAGCTTCCATGTTTTCATACTGTGGTTTAGAAATATAAGGAACTATCTCCTCAATAGTGCTACTTTTGGTTCCCCATCCCACAAGGAAAGCCAAAATCAGATTTAACAGGGGCCTGCACCACCTCTGCCCCCCCTTTGACACAGCCCTACAAAAGTGCCACAAAACAACAACTTTGAAGCAAACAGTGGTACAATTATCCAGGTGAAAACTGAAGATGGGGATTTTTAAACTAATAAATGCCTTTATAAAATGAATATGTGGATGTGAAGTTTGAGTGTTTCTGCAGTGGAACTGGACAAGCATATAGATTCAGCTGCAGCAGAAACTCAAGTCTGTGAATGTGTTGAATGTGTTTTCTCCTCAGAGTTAAACACACACTATGGTGAGGTGTGTCTGACAGGAGGCTGAGAGCAGAAGCACAGCTGGACGTCAGGACCCTGCAGGAGGGATAAAGACACTAATCTCTGACAGTGCCCTCACTCATCTATCTGCAAAAACACTCACATGAGTCCGTGAGAAACTCTGCACAACTCTTTGTGTGAGCCAAAGGTACAACTGCAGCCCTGCCAGACACATCCTGAGAGAGACACTGCGGTCAAGCTGTACAGTAAACACACACACACAGAGCTCACACACACACTTATAGAGAGCCCACAGTCTGGATGTATCAGTTACATACAGGAAACACAGACAGGCTAATCCTGGCACTCCCTCTCTGTGATGAGGATGGAATTACCTGATTAACGCACATTATACATTTAGTGTTGTGTATTTTGTTTCTACAGCTCTGATTGTATCAGGGCGACAACACAGCCGGTGTCAGATTCTTCCAGCGCCTTGTTTTGGATTTCAACTTTTCGCACAATAGCTAGTTCCAGTTACTAATTATTTCCAGTAGATTTTGAAATTACTGTTTCTTCTGTCGATATCAAACAGACGTCAAAGAAATTCAACACTTCCTCAGATCTTCACGACAACAAAGATCTTCCAGGAAGGAGCAGCAAACTTCCAATCTGACAAGACTGCACAGCACAGTATGTAATGACAACTTTGAATTTGAGTAGAACCAGGTTTGGAAAAAAAAAAAAAAAAAAAAAAAGGAAAAAGAATTTTTTTTTGTGTTCTTTATTTTTCACGTCTTTTTCCCATGAATCATGTTCGCATGACCCAGCCTTTACCTGACACATACTTCAAAAAGCTGACTAAAGCCACTGGATTTGATGTTGCCTAAACCTTGTCTGTGTTTGGTATTAGGTTTAGAGATAATCCTCTGCAGTTATTTTCCTGGGAAAAAAAAGTAGTTTGTTATCCTTGTTTTGAACAGTCCTTCATTTGTAAAATTCAGTCTTGTTTACGTTGCCTCCTTTTAACTCCTTCAAGAGCTGTTGGACATGACAGGGTATTTTGCTTTTCCTTATTTAAGACATACACATACTTTTAACAAATTTGGGATGTTCATTCTTTTAATATTAATTTTCAAACCTTTTCAAATCTATTTCGAAATCAGTTACTGATCAAAATGCCCATAAAATTGTCACAAGAAACGACAGTATCATCACTTATGGATCTCCTAATATGAAAGTGGTGCAGGCCTGAAACACCAAGGTCATCTATGTCTGCTCCACTCCTGACAAGCCTCCAGTAACTAGCCAATCAGAGGGAAGGGGGATTGTGGAGCAGGGAGCCTTAAAGAGACAGCAGCTAAAAGAAAGTGTTCCCAACAAAGGCTGAAATGAGGGTTTCTAAAACACCAGTGAGAGAAAAAAATGAATTTTTCTGGGCCATGAATCATGTAGAGCTATTATGGGGGCACCAGAGGGACAGAATACAGACCAATAAAGGAAAAAATCTCTCTTCTTAACGATTTAATAATGATATAATCTGTCCTGTAAAAGTTACTGAAGCTCTCGTATTTTCAGACTGGCTCTTTTTTTTTTTGCTCTCTTCAGAGTACCAAAACTCTTTTCTCAGCAGAGATCATTTTAACTTCCCAGACCACTTAAGACGCTGGTCTCTCTAAGCTTTTTTGGGTTTTCAGCTTTATTGATCTAAGTGATTGAAAGTTTGACTTGTAAAAGCATGAAAGTAACACACAAAACTGGACCAAACGAGTTGTTTAAGGAGGTAGTGGGACAGAAGCTCCTGTGATTGTGTGGTTAAACTACTGCTGTTTTTTTAACAGACTGACCAAAGATCACAGAATTTAAAGTCAGAGGGAAAAATGAGCCTGCTCCTTGCAGGAGAATTGCTTTTAATAACCCCTCATAGTTAAAGATGTTACAGCTGAGAAAAAGCGACAAAAAGAAAATAAACTGAGGGTATCTTTGGCTGCCCTGTTCATGGTTTTCTTTTCAACATTGCTTTTAGTGAACATGAGCATCAGATACAAGTCAATACAAAAGATACAACCCCACATCCATGAAAAGAAAACACAGATGTGAGTCAGAGATGAAACGTATGAAGCAGACAATAAAATGATTCAGTGAAATAGATCTTTTTATATTCCCTGCTCCATAGTCAGAGGAGAAATAAGAGGGAGGTAATAAGTTCATCAGAATGGTTTTATCTCTCCAATGAATGAGAGGCGCTGATGAAATAAAGTTCACAGTTTTTCACTGCAGTGAAGTATTCATTTCAGTGTTGCATTCTGGGAAACGTGGCTTTATTGCGTAACAAAACAAAGGAGCAGAAGCACCATGTGAGTGTCAAGTCACAAAGTGTTTTCTGCAGAAAGTCGCCTCGTTCAAAGACTCAGGGGAAAATGATCTGCAGCTCAAACAACTGTCACACTCAGATCTTTGTTTGATTTCATTATAAGATGCTGAGGAGCAGATGTCATCAGCCTCACACACTTATGTAATTATACTGTATTTAGGCTACAACTGACAGTTGACCGTAGATTCTTGGTAATGTGTGTGAATTTAATGTGTTTATTTTTTATATGAGACTTAATCACTGTGCAGTGGTAGATTTGAAGCTTGGAGGCTTAAATAAACAGAATTGTGTTTAAAGGTAATGAAATACGCACTTTAAAGTTAATTTACCCGATAACAAACCACCGTAGGGCTGAGCGATGTGTTAGATGTGTTACACTTGGACACAGAAACTATTTTTAGTGTTGCCCTGATGCCCTATATTGCACTAAGGCACCAGGGATTTAAGAGAATAGTCAACTAACGACACAATGGGAAATATGATATAGGGCTCAGGATGCAATATACTCATGACATGATACAATTTTTGTCCACAGATTCTTGTCTTTTCAATACTTCCTCAAAGAATCGATTCCTACGTCTGCCGTTCAGCCCCAATATATTTATATACATGTCTAGTATTTCTGAAATGCTGGGAAATTTTGAAGCATTCATTACTGTTTAAAGTGAGCTGGCACCTCAAACACAACCAGACTAAAACTGCATCTCTTTCCTCTTCATCATGGTTTCCATAAACAGATATCTGGATTTGTTCTACAGTGATTTTTACAGCCTGTCGTAAGAATTCTAATACTCTGTTCAACAAGAAATGATCTTATTATCCCATGCAATTATCACTGTGATTATCCCATCAGCTGTAATGAAACACATTGTGCATTATTTTTTTTTCCCCTGAGCTGTCAACTCAAAGTGAGATCCTGTAAAACAGGAGTAGGATCCAAAAGTGTCAGTGTTTCTATGTTCAGTGAGAATAAAAGCAGAGCCCAGGCCCACACACAGCAGTACGCCGTGAATAGCACTCACACGTGCTTCTGCTCTACTGTACACTACTGTATGTAGGTTGATTTCTTCCTCCACCATTAGCCGCACTTCAAAGCCTGTTTTTGCAGCTCTGGTCCCCTGAGCCCCCCGTCCTCTTTTTAGCGTTTGTCTCATGTTATATATGCAGCAGCAGAAGCAGATCAATCACAGCGAGCATCTGTGTGAGCAAAGTGACCATAACCAAGCTCTGCTCTGAGTTAGCTCTCACACTGAGTGCTCGGTCATTAGGCTCATGTTAAACTGCAGCCTCTTTAACGGGAAGCTCTGTATGCATGTTTTTCAGCAGCATCATTAGCAAAATGCATTATGATGGAAAATGGACAGAGTCTGGGTGTCCTGCATAAAAATTCATAAGCCTGTATAGGAAACCAACACATCTAAGGGCATAAAATGAGCTGGAAAAAGTGGGAGAAATCACAGACCCCTAACATCAAAACATGTCAGGATAACGTAGCTCAAGAAGAATTTCAATGAGTCTTACTTTGGGTGTATTCACCACTTTATCAGCTTGAATCACAGTAAATACATTCATAACCATTTAAGACAAACATTTCACATGAAAAATGCAGATGCAAATGTGTCTCTCTATTAATAAGAAATGCAGCTGATTGTTTTCATAACAGAAAAAAAACCCAGAAAGTCCAGAAACTATATAATTTCTCTCTTACATAAGAGCACAAGTGACAGCACTTTCCTCATTCACTTGTTCGCCTGTGTTTAATTAATCAGACATTAAAAGTGATATAATGTCCTTGAAATGGGGCTAACATTACTTCAGTGCCCCATAGGTGCCATGTATGTGAATTTTCAAAAGACACTATAATTAAAGAAGGAAGGGCAGCTGGTAAGAAGACCTGCTTCGCGGAAAAAGATATGACACAAAGAGGGATTTTCCTCAACCCATTGTCACGTCTTTAAACTCTAAACTCCAACCAGTGGTCAAAAACTGCACCACTTTTTTTTTAGTTCAATGAATAAAAGAGAAGCTGCCAATTTAAAAAGAGAAAATCACATTTGTATGCATGATAATTGCAAGCTGGAATCCTTTATTTTGCCCACATGATCCGTTTATTTATAGTCTTATTGACCCACTTTTAAACTCAAACTGACAGTTGGCTCATGTATAATCCTGCCTAATTCTATCAATGGTACCATTGTTTTATCAGATACTGTACATATAGCTTAAATGGTTCACTTCAAAACTATAATTGTGCTGGTTCATGTTATTACTTTTTGAGATAAAAATAGAAAGTAAGGAATAATGTCTTTTAAGAGGATGGTGATGTGAAAAAGAATCTTGACAGGGTGAGAGTGTGAAAGTCCAGTCCAAACTGCAAAACATCAGCCTGCTTATTACCCAGATTAAGTAAACTTAAGTACAAACAAGTTGACTGTGTGCACTGATTTAACTACAATCTGATTGAGTCAAAAATTAGGGGTGGGTAAAAATATTGATAAATCAATACATTGCAATATATCCCCGCCCAACTCAATAGATCAAACAACAACCAAATGGAAGCCAAAGCAAGCAGCAGTAGCATCATGAAGCTTTAAATCTGACATTTGGATCAATTTGGATGTCCTTGTTCATCTGAAACACAGGAAATAAGAAATGTAAGGACTCAATTTGTGTAATTCTCACTGAATCTAAATCAAAGTGATTAAATCAACATTAAATTAAATCAATGTTGAATCAAAATACAATCTAATCAAAATTGAGTCACACTGAGGGTTCAACCAATACCCAGCCCTATCAAAAATATATCACAGCTAAAATAACAGTCCTGATTCAACCACTTCTAAGGCAACAATCTGTCTGTTTGCACATGAAAAACCAAGAGGGGACATTTTAATATGCAGCATTAGGATTATTAAGACTGCATTTTAAATAGGGGTACACAACGAGAGCAGCTCTTAAACAAGGTCATCTTCCTCATCACTTTTAAAGGAGGGCATACTGTTCTTTTTTTATGTCTTTATTCTGCCCCTCATAGCAGCTTTTCTTGGTTTACATCTTCAGGAAATCTGTCCTTTTCTCTAGCTGGTGTTTTCAATCACCCTTATTTCTGAAACGCTGTATTGTCAAAGCTCCCCTTTCAACAAACCCCCCTTCTCTCTGATTAGCTGGCACTCTGGACAACTGTTTGGGGCGGGGCTATTAGCAGACCATAGTGTTTGGAGGACCTTCCCTTCAAGGTGCCACCAACCCAGAAGGAAATCCTTATGCATTGATCTCATGTGTTTTAAGAAGATATTGCGAAGATCAGTATACAGATAGATTCAGGGGTTTCTAAAAAAAATTGAATATGAAGAGGGTTTAAAAATCTGCACAGGTAGAGAATGAAACTTAAACTGTGTTACTTATAAACACATTAACAATAAAAGGCAAACTGGTGAATTTAAGGACGCTTTTTCCTCATTTATTAAGTCATGAATTTAATTTAAATGTATATCTTTTTCACTCAGGTTAAAAAGGTATAATCAGATGTGTGTACATTTCATATGGGTAAATTTCACTCCACAAAGGAGCGTTTGTTTGTGACATTCCTTTGTTTGAAGGAAGTATATGAGTTGTCACATGCAAGTTAAATTTGAAAAGGAGGGAACTTGTCCCCTCTCCAGGCCTCTTTTGCTCTCTTTGTAGGTCCCTAGTATTCAACTCAGAATAATAGTAAACATGTTGTCCACTGATTCTACCCAAAACTAATATTTTGCCACAGTGTCAACTGGAGAAGGTGACATAACAAACTCTATGAATGTGATAGACTTATTTCCATAGTCTGATTTGATATGACGTGTGATGTGGTGGTACCCCAGCATCGCTCTTCTAGTTCAGAATAACAGCTGTTGTTAAGGGAACCAATCAGAATCAAGAATTTTACCACGCCTAGATGATGAGTCTTAAAGCTGGGTCATAATATGTCTCAGTAGTTTCTGCTGATCACTTCTACTCTCCCCTCATGGTTAATAAAACTCAACACATCCTGCTCGTATATCAAATAAAAATCCCACCAGGAAAAGAGTTAATGGATCATTTTTTACTACCCTGCTAACAATTCATCAAACCGGAGTTAACGGCAGCTCTGACACAGACAACTTCAGTGGAGCTGGTTGAAATGATGTGTGGGTTACATCTGATCTCTGCAAACAAACGCCTGCACATGAGACAGAACCTGAGGGTGTGGGATACACTGAAGTTTGTCTGAGTAAAAACCACATTTCAACAGGAGCTGGTCGTATGTAGGAGAACGATCTCTGGAGAGTAAAAGGAAGCAGCAGGAATGTGATAACAGAACTTATCTGATACTGTCCAAGAGTAAAGTAGCTCCTAATTAAATCTCTACATGCATCTACGTATGTATGAGCACTGATAACAGTCGTCCCAATGTAGACATGGCCTCTTAATTCCTCTTGCAGCCAGACTAGACAATGAAGACCACAGGGAAAGGAAAGTCCTGATGTAAAGACCTTTAATCCTGTCTGAATCACAGCTGGCTGCATGAGGAGCTGACTGTCCACAGCAGAGGTCAAATCATGGTCACGATCAGATGATTGGTTCTGAGAATTAGTTTCTCTTAAACCACAGAGCAACCAAAGAAGAGTCTTTAAGCATTATATTATACACAAGTCGGAGCATAGGCGTGCTTATTTCAGTTATACACAGATGTAGGATACAACCAAGCAGCCTTTGAGTAAGTTATTCAACCAAGCAGACCTTAAAGTAATATTTATTCATTTATTTACAGATTTCTATCTCCTAAAAGGTGGGATTTAATGTGTGTTGTAGCCTGAGGGGTTAACGCAGAACTCCAGATTGAAGTATTTCATCTCAGCTGAACTTCAAACTCTGTTTTTTTTTTCTATAATCCACAGAGACCTACAGTCACACCGAGACCTGACGTTGTTTTATATAATGATCTGTTTCCATCCTGACACCTGCACCCAGCTGTCATTTAAAGTCTGTCTCTGAGTCGAAAAGATAGCAGCGTTGTGATTATGGTCTTCCTCAAGAGACGTTCGGCTGACAGAGGAGGGTTGTCAGCGAAATCACTTCTTCTGGGCTCTTAACTTGAAAATCTGGCATCCATCCTGCATATTTTTATCCGCAGGAGAAATTTCCCTACAGACGAAGAACTCTGACTCTTCTACATCCAAATGCTGGTGTAGTTCTGGGGCTTTGAGATATGCTTCTTTTTATTATTTATTTAAATATTTATTCATTAATGTATTACTAATGGGAGCTTAGCAACATTTGAACAGCTCTGATTTCATCTCAAAATTGTATCAGTGCTTTCATAATGTTAGTTTCTGATTTGCCTCTTTATATCATATTAATGACTGTCTTATCCTTATACACTATGGGGTTGTTTACATGACAGTGGATATTGGGGGAAATGCAAAAATATTGTTGCATCTGGCCGCTCATTTACACGGATACTGTGTTCTAGCTAACCTAATATGGGAACTTTTGAAAACGGCCACCAGAATGGATTTTTTCTGAATCACCATTTCACCGTTGCTGTGAGTACCCCAAGCCTGAATTTTCAGTGGAAAATCTGACATCACGCTCTGTTTTCTATGTGCACATCACACTTCCACCGTGCAACGAGTACAGCAACAACAACAGAAGCAATTGTGGATTTCCATGTCGTACTTGTGCTACTGAATTAATATTTACACTGGATGATCAGCCTATATCTACTTCAGCCTCTAAAGCATTGTTTGTTTATGGCTCCTAAATTTATATTGCCAACTACAGGCCTGGTATGTGTACTACAGTGCTATCAGTCCCTCATTATTTCTATGTAAATACAGATTATTTTCACTGTGTGTTTTTCATTTTCGGCTGAAACGTGAAATGTTGTCGTGTAAATAGGGCCGTTGATGATTCTTGTGCTTCATTTTTAATTTTGACATCTGTGACGTCAAAATGTCATGTCATGCAACACCCTTTTGTATATCCTTAAGTCGTTAAACTTACTCATCTACACTATCTCATCCTAACACAAACATAGCTAGGCTGAGTTAATCATTTCCACGATGGCACCCCTCTATGATAAGCTTCAAGACTCTGTTCAAAACCAATAGGTGACATCATAACAACTGTTATTCTATAATGATTTACAATCCATGTGTTTTTCTTAGATTTTTTATTTGTTGTTGTTGTTGTAGTAACTCACACTGATGAATCTTAGCATCAGTTCTCTGACCTTTATTTGCATAACTTGACTACAGCCCCTTTATTATGTTGAACTGCTAAGTATTTAATAAATAGGACTCATGACTGTCACTTGATTCAGCACTGCTCCAATTAAGCAATGGACATGTTAAAGTAAGGGTTGAGGCTTAGCCTTTCAACATCAAGCATTTGCTCAGCATTTCCACATTCTGCGTTTGTTGAAAGGAAATGCGGGCCTTCCCTGTTTTTTACTTTTGACATTTTAATTCTGACTTTCTCATTACTGTAACTTAATTCAGCATAGTGTTTTAAAAATGGTTTATTTGTGTTGCATACCTTTCACCAGTTTAACTATGTAAAGCATTTTTCTTTACTTGTATCAGAGGTTGGATTCAGCATTTTATTTGATGTCATCAATTGACTTCTTCACTAAAATCTGACATATTTCACATTTAGACTCCATGTGATACTTATAAACCTTATCTTAAATTTATGACTAAAAATCATGAATATGAACTCAAACTCATCCTTATTTCCTTTTTAGACAGTCAAGAATATAGCCCAGTGTGATAACAAATTGATAGCATCTGAATACTTCCTTTGTTTTCAGGGCTATGCTTTCATCTCTGTCCATTTTATGTTGGATTTTCTATACCAAAAATTAAAAATTCTCATAGAGTAATGCAGCGTTAATTAGTTCTGTTAGAGTGGATGAGGGTTTGAATCTCAGAGGCAGTGAGGCAGGGCCTATGTTCCACTACGGAAGGAGGACACCCACTTAAAGGCTGTGACAGCCGCTACAAAGAATAAAAGGATGAAGAAAAACAGGCCCAAAGGAGTTCAGAGACATGTGTCATTATTCCTGGGTGGGCTCTGTGGCTCCTGTGGGTCGATTATATTCAACAACAATCCTCACAGGACGCACACAGACTCCACAAAGACAAGGTTGTAGAAATATTGTGTCTAAAAATATCAGGAAAGCAGAGCCAAGGTTTATAGAATAAGACTGTGTGTTTCCGTGTGTGTGTGTGTGTGTAATGAGAGCGAGCAGGGAATCAGCTGGCAGATTGGGCAGTGTCAGGACAGAGCTCCATTCATTAGAGAGAAGGAGCAACATAACAACAGAGACCCCGAGAGGCAGCTGCTCTGCCAAAGCAAACAGGATCAGCTCTTTTCTCCCAGTACCTGTTTTCCATTAACTTCATTAAGGAGCCGTGTGGAGACACAAACCACCCAAAGTAAAAGCTTCCTCCACCAAGGCCCGGCTTAGCGCTCGGTGTGGAGGAGAGATGGTGGAGGGATTGGACGAACAGAGCCTGTGATTGGCTGTGCAGAGAGGCAGTGGGTCAGCTGGGCTCAGCAGCGACACAGTGACCCTCTGAGAGGACCCAAAGTCAGGGAGGGGGTCGAAACACACTCTACTCTTTCTTCTTCTTCCTCTTCACTTCCTGCTCTCTGCTTTCTCCAGCCTCCCGCCTCTTCTCTGTTCTTACCTTTTTTTATTCTCACCTCTCTCTTTTTCCTCATTGGCTGCACACGGCCTCACACTGAGCTGCACGTCTGCGCCAACAGCTCGTTATCTGATCTAGATACAGACTCTACACCTCTGAGAGGTGAGAAGCAGGCATGTTTTCTCCTGTTTTCTCACGAACATGCAAAGGAATGTATTCAATCATTGGACCCTCCTGTTTATGTGATCTGAATATAATCATACAAACCTGACATGCATTCACAAAGCAGTCTGGAGGTTTGTTTGTACTCAGTGACAAAGAGAAGCTGGTAGGGAGAAGGGGTTCATTCACCTGACAGATTTCTTTCTTTCTTTTCTGTTAACCTGTTGATGCAAAATCTGTCTTCACCTGCAGCTCACTTCGTATCCCAACACGTCAAAAACTCAGTTGATTTCACTGCAGCTGCATCAATTTGGTTGACCTGACACCCAAGAAGGACAGTTTCATATATCCACCTCAAAAATATTTCACAAGTCCATCCGGGTAAGGGGCACTGGAGAGTGTTTTCAGAGGTGGGACAGAAAAAAAAAATTCAGCAACTGTTGATTGGACGACCATTCTGCCTGACATACTCATCACAGACCAATCCACATCAAGCCATATGACGTGGGGAATGTGTAACCTGACACCCCAGACAGACAGTTCATATATCTGCAAAGGAGATATTTCACTAGTCCAAATTTGCTCAAAACACAGTTTCCTGTCAGAAAGGCCTTTAAGTGACGTTCTCTGTCCTTCTTTTAAGAATAAATTGAGTCTATTTCTGATAAACCTACATATATAGCTGCGTCCACGGAGACCGCTTCACACACCGCCGCTGTTTTCCAACATTCAGACACTTCCCGCCTCTCTTCTCTTCTCTTATTGGGTCCATAACATCTCTGCTGGGTGAAATCAGTTGAGATTGGATCTTGGCAAGATGGATCTGCAGGATTTTAGAAAATGAATCAGGCAGGTCCATCTGCTTTGCAATGTTACAATTTGGTCACCAGGGAGAGCAATTTTTGTAGCTACCTCAGTTCAAGCCAAGCGACATGGCGTCCGTTATTTTACATTCTATGGCTGCAACTCGTGGACTTAAATTTCATCGAAGTATATTTTTCTCAAATTAATAACAGACTTTTGCAGGTGGGGTTTTCGCCTTCTTTGGCACGTGTCCCTCTGTGTTCTTAATAGAATTGCTGTTACGCTTCAACCAGGACACTATTTGTGTCGACCATCAGAGGTAGCTTTCGGATGTGAAACAGCGTCACAAAGTCTGTAACTGTACCACAGATTAGGACCAAGTCAAAGGGTAGAAATAATTCACATTGAAAATATAACACGTGTAGCAAAGATAGATAACAGTGTCTAAAAGTGATAAAAGCTGCAAAAGTTTCAGCTCCTCACAAATCCAAGGCTAACATCCTTATAATGAAATACATGATTTTGAAGCACAACTTTCTAGTAACTGTGAATTATGTACCTAAGACTAACCCTAACCCTAACCCTTTTCTGAAAAAGTCTGCCAATAAGGTAGTGAATCCAGATTTTAGTCAGTTCAGTACTTCACATAGAAGACGCTCCCTCTCTGTTATATTTAAGATGTTGTTAATAGTTGTTGTTTTGCACCCAATGCAAACATACAAACATGATGCATCTGCTTAGACGTGATTATGATAACCAGGGAGGAGTTGAAGATATAAAACCTCTGCACAGTGGTGCATGTGACCAGGAGCAAAAATCTACACTGATGCATGGGTAACTGAGAGAAATCAGGTGTGTTGAGAAAAACCCGAAGATACTTAGATCTGTAGCGCAAAGATTTTGACTCTTTATCTCTGATTGACTTACTTTATAATGTAATTAATAATGTGCTGTTGAGTAGAAATCCTGCAGTGATGGGACCAGAAGATTCTGACAACAGGACGATCACTGTGACTGTCAAACACACTGTTATATGTGTTTTGTTGTATACTTTCATCTTCCTGTTGTCCGTCTGTTGTCTGTGAATGTTATAATCAGTGTTGGGAGTAACGCGTAACAAAGAAATGCGTTACTGTAATCAGATTACATCTGTCTGTAACACAGTAATGTAATGCATTATGGTTGCTAACTAAATAATCACGTTACAGTAACTAATCAAGCAATTGCCTCGTTACTTGCGTTACTTCAAGTAATTTAAATGTGTAACAGGAGGACAGGAAAACATCAACTGCCCTTTTTCGTGCGCACATAACGTTCATCTGACCCACATCTAACCTTAGCCACTTGTCACGTGACGAGTATGACATGCCACACTCAGAGCAGCTATGGAGGAGGAAAACGAAACTGATGGAGCACACTACTTGGAATTTGTTGGACAAAAGGACAAAAATGTGACGGTAAAGTGCAAACTGTGTCCTTACCACAGTCAACCCTCGAGTGCAGACAAACTCAACATCAAATCTGTCATAGCATCTGCAGAGGCAACATGCTAACACAAAGTTCGTAGCCAAAGACGACCCTCGGCTCCCGACTGACGCCCAAGACAGGAGCACGATGCCTGCACCAACTAAGCAGCCGAGGCTTGATTTTCAACAATGAGTCACAACTAAAGCCAAGATAAATCGCTTTGTAGGTGGATTTATTGGAGAGAGGCATTTATTGATAACACGATTTTATCACAAGACAAGATTTTATCACAACTTTCTTTTGAGACATTTATCATTCTGCCAGTACGGTAGCCTTTTAGACACATTTAAATGTGCAGTGCTGCTAGAGCTGATTTCCTGTGGCCTTTTTTGCATTCAAAAGGTTAACAATGAGATATTGTGCATGTGCTACTTAAAATGCAGATTTGTGATGTGGGAATATGTACGGGTTAACTTTGTAGTCAAAAATAAGCTTCAATAAATACTAGGTAACGTAACTAATAGTGTAACTTATTACACTCAGCAATAAGTAACTAAGTAATTTAATTGATTACTTTATTAAAAAGTAACTAGTAATGGGGCGCAGATGGCCTAGTGGATATGGCCACGCACCATGAGGTTCGCCCTCGAGCGGGTGGCCCGGGTTTGATTCCCGCCTGTGGCCTGTTTCCCGCATGTCACTCCCCACTCTCTCACCCCATTTCCTGCTCTATCCGCTGTCCTCCCCTATCTGATTAAAGGCAGAAAAGCCCAAAAAATATCTTTAAAAAAAAAAAAAAAAAAGTAACTAGTAATAAGTAATGCATTACTTTTTTTGAGTAACTACCCCAACACTGGTTACAATCTCCATCATTTTCTTCAAACAGCTGCACAGTCCCATAAACTCCCTCATCCTCTCTCTGGCTCTATTACAACTGCATGTGTATATTTTTCATCTATTTTGTGATTTGAAATGTGTTTTCATTCATCTCCATGTATCAGCAGATTGGCAACACATTCCAGAAAAAAAAAAACAGGTACAACACAGACCAACAGGAGCGCTCATAAATGTGCTCAGAGGGTAACGTTTCAGGCCCACGCTGAAAGGAGCTGACACAGTGTTTTTAGAGCTCCATGTCTCTATTTCCAGATTTCCCTCCTAACCGGCTGATGTCCCACAGGGCCGACCCCGCTCAGACAAACAGCGCAGGTTATTTTCTCAATATTGGGTATTGAAGAAACAGCGTTGCAGCCGGAGGAGTAAGCTGCTTACTCCGAATGTTCACACAGCGAGCGGCCACAGCCTCATGATCTATTTAGAGCGGGAGCACGGCGGCGTTTCCGATGAGAAAAGCATATCCTGATTAGAAGATGACATCTCAAAAGCTTTTCTGTTGGCTGATTTTTTTATTTTTTTATTTTCTCCTTCTTTTTTTTTTTTTTTTTTACTGCCGCAGTTGTGTGACCTCATTTCAGGAAACAAAGAGGGTTTGTTGTGATGCCGGATAATCTGATTCAGAGGATCTTTATGTTATAGATACGTGGAGCTGAGGGGGATAAAGTGATGGGAACAGCAGAGAGGAGAGTAGAGAGGCTCAGAGGTAAACACTGGATACAGATTATTACTTCCTTTAAACACTCAGTACAGCACAGAGAGATGGTCGGAGTGCTTTTCATTTATTTTCAGCATCTTAGGGTCTGACTGTTCCGATTTTCATTTTAATTCTTCTATTTTTACTCATTCTTCTCTATAAATCTAACCATAGTGAATCATTGTGTTTTCAGCCCCTTTAACTCAAAGCGTGACCTTTGTTTGGAAACATCTGATACTAGATACCCATAAGCCTTTTGGATCTGCAGAGATCCCAAAACATCACTGGACAGATGGGACATTCATACACACATGGTGCATGTTAATGTTAAACGTTCTCAAAGAGAAACAAAAACAAAAACAAATAAATAAATAAATAAAACAGCAGAACCATTTAACACTTCATTTCAAAAAGATTTAGTTTGAAAGGTTCAAATTTTGCCCTTTTACTGAGGTCTTGGGTTAGCTATTTAGAGTCCCAAGGTGAAACTTTAAAAAAGTAATCCAATGTTTTTTACAGCTTCCCACACTTAAGGATGTATTTCTTCTACATTCTTAGAACTGAGATGCCATCATCATACAAGACAGAGTGATTAAGCTCAAAATTAGGGATGTTTTTAAATGAAAAATGGCAATGTTGACCCTGATTAGCCAACTAGTCTAAAGATAAGAACCCAAGAAACAGCCAAAATAAACACTTTTTATAATTCAATGTGCTGCGAGGACCATCTGTTTGATGTTTATTACAGTGACACTTTCGGCCAAAATCTGTCGTGGATTTTTCTTAATGAAGACTCTGTTTCCCATAAGCATCATTACCCACTGTCACAAAGATGTGACTCTTGCCAAGGTATGTTTGTTCAGAAGCACATCTTCTTTTTAACACTATTTTACTTTGCTCAACACAAACTATAGACTGATACATTAGGCCGATATTTGTGTTTTTCGCCTGAATCGGCCGATATGCTGATGGGTTCCCCCTCAGCATGACTAACAGACAGGCATCCACATGCAGCTCGGTATTGTTAGGAGACACTACAGTCCACACGCAGATCATACCTTGCTCCTCCCCTGCTTGCAGACTGCAGAGTGAAGCAACTTCAAAACTATATCAAAATGTGTGTTTGATAAAGTTGAACAAAGATGAAGTTGTTCTCACTGTGTACAACATAATCTACTTCTATTTCCCATCTTGTTTTGGTTTCAAATAAAATTCAGTAAATGTTCCTTATTATAAAATTGAGACCTGTAACATTTGTTACCATTGTGTCATTTTTATGATGTAAACTGAGGGAGCAAAAGCAGCATCTACCACAAGTATCATCCCAAGTAAATTGGCAGCCTCTATCAGTTATTGGCTAAGGGTGATGGGAAAAATCAGTATCAGAACTAAAAGATCCATATCTGTCCATCCTACTCAAGACAACTTTCACAAAGATGCAAAGTGAGGAAGTAACGTATTTGTTTGTAATTGCGTAGTGCTATCATTTGAAACATGACACAATAAATAATGATGTAAATTCAGTTTGTAGTTCAGTATCCAGAAGGTGAGCAGTTTTACTCACAGCCCAGTGCTCTGAGACATATATACCAAAGACGTATCATATAACGTTACTGAATCCTGGTTATGTCCTACCAGTGCTCATCTACCAACTCCAACCTCACCAAGCAGAGAAATAGTCACCTGGCTCTTTATTTTATTGATAGACTCTCAGGTTTGAACAGATCACTGCAGAATAACTGCTGCATGTGGACAGGAATGAACATTATCACAAACAGCTTAGTCTATGTTTTAGCCTTTAGCCTGTGCTCCATCACGTTCCATCACGGTAAGGATGCACTCTACCGTCACATTTTTGTCCTTTCGTCCAACAAATTCCAAGTAGTGTGCTCCATCAGTTTCGTTTTCCTCCTCCATAGCTGCTCTGAGTGTGGCCTGTCATACTCGTCACGTGACAAGTGGCTAAGGTTAGATGTGGGTCATATGAACGTTATGTGCTCGCGAAAAAGGGCAATTGATGTTTTCCTGTCCTCCTGTTACGCATTTAAATTACTTGAAGTAACGTTCTTCTGCTCTGACTTCCTTTTTCTGCCAGACAGTCAAGCTCCATTGTCCAACATTACAACCAAATAAATCAAAGAAAACATTTTCAGCACAGAAAAACAACAACACTGCTAAATTTTTCCAGCTAGAGTGGTGTCAAAGGGAACTCGAGGTCCAAATGGTCCAAAGTAGAAACAAAAGGATACGTAACCACCTTAAATAAAACACTGAAGACTGGGTTTAAATGCACGACATCTCTCTTGGACAAGGTGAGCAGACTTTACCTGAAGTCAGCAAAAACCCGGCACACAAATTCAAACAGGGGGAACAGGAAAGGTCTCAACTCTAACAATGCTTACTCTAGGAAAAATGCTAGACCGTCTGACAAAGAGATGAGGATGAGCCGGCACCAAAGGCAGAGAAAATACAGAACAAATACTGAACAAGCGAGGAGACAATGAGACACAGCTGCAGACAATCAAACAGGCGGGAAACACACGGGGGCAGGAAGTGGACGAGCTGAAACACGAGGAGAGGGAAGTTACCAAAATAAAACCTAGAAGCAAAGCTGGGCATAATCTAAGGGAAGAAAAACACTTAAGACACTTATGAACACCATCATTCTTGACTGTTTTTATATATTAATGAACTCTGCCTTCATGTGCAGGAGTTGAGACTCAGGCTGACTTCACACACACTCACTGTCTAATGATATTAATTACGGTCATGTAAAAGTAATAAAAAATTCCTTCACATGTGATAGAGAGGAGGAATTATAGTCATTAACATAGGAAATTCTGAAGCTAACAGCTCTCATAAATACTCTGAGGGTAAAATTTTCATTGCAGCTGCATGTGGCCATTAGCACCAATGTTTGTAAATTAGAGGGTTCTTTTGTGAAGCGGTTTATTTGGAAAAGCAGAACCATTTTGCCGCCAATGGATTCATTTTTTTTATTATTTCCATTTTCTACTATTATGATTTGATCACAGTATTACTGATTGCCCAGAGAATCACTGAGTTGGGTCACAATTTCACTTATGTTTTAATTATTTGTTAATAATTCAAACACCATCAATAGATCACAGTTATAATTAGGGCTGGGCAATATGGCTGAAAAATGTATCGCAGTGTAAGTGTTTCATATCAGTCGGTATGGATAACTACTGATTAGTTATCTTAACGTTTTTAAAATAAGAACCAGGAGAAAAATACTGAATTCGGTACTAAAAATTAATTCATTGTACGATTACAATGTGAGAGACTGCTTACAGTGATGGTGGGATGAATAAATATTCAAACATTCAACATTTATCTGTTCCAACTATTGTGACACGATTTGGCAAAATTAGCCAAACAAAATTATTATGATTATTATTATTATTTGTTACATCTGTAGCCTGTATTCCTGAATTTTGAATACATAAAAAGTGGATATGAAGCACAGATGGCCTAGTGGATATGGCCGCGCACCATGAGGCTTGCCCTCGAGCGGGTGGCCCGGGATCGATTCCCGCTTGTGGCCTGTTTCCCGCATGTCATTCCCCACTCCCTACCCTCTTTCCAACTCTATCCACTGTCCTCCTCACCTATCCAATTAAAGGCAGAAAAGCCCAAAAACATATCTAAAAAAAAAAAAAAAGAAGTGGATATAAATTATATTTCTTGAGTGTGGGCTCACATTCAAGCCCACTTGCTGCATAATGGGTCAGGGCACCTCAATCTAAAACATTTGGAGACACCCCTGCTTTTCAGCGCAAACCTTTTTGCAGGTGTGTTATGTTGCTTTGCTCATAAACGTATGGATTTATGCTGAGAAGAGAGTTCCTGCCGTGTGAAGACCCACTGTAACGTCCTCTTGATCTTTCCGCCCTGTGAGCAGAGCGTCTGGAGCCAAAAGCTCTGCTCATTTATTCATGATTCCTGATCCTTCTCGTATGTCCGACTGGATCCCAGCTCTGACAGGTCAGCACTCACCGAGCCAGACAGCCGTCCCTCAGGGCCTAGCCGACAATGAGCCAGAGACCAATTTCCTGCCCCACAACCCCCCACCCCCAACCCCCCCACTTCCCAGTGAGTGCCAGGACTGTGTGTGTGGATCCTGTACTCACAAACACAGAGGCTGGTTCAGCCAACTGGGAGGATCATTTGGACAGTGTTTGGGTTGTGTTGGTGCTGGTGTGTGGTGTGTTGGTGCCCCTCTGGCTGTGTTATTTACACTGCAGGACAACATTTTTTCTTTCTGGGAGCTAGGTCCCCCTGCGGAAGTTAAAAATGCATGAATGATACCAATGACTGTAAAAAGTGGTGCTGGGGACTGCGGCTTAATGATTTGCAAAAATGATCTAATTGCGATTATTTGTCCCTATACTGCAATTGCGATTTATAGTAGGAATATTTTTGGGTTACCCATCTCGTGTTTTTAAACAAACAAAATTTTGGAAATGAATTATGACATTGATTACAGAATGACAACAACCAATGACTTTTTTTCCCTTGCTTCTCATGACTGTTTTTTGTCCATTTTGCTACTCATCACTCCTTTTTTGCCACTTTTGGACCATTTTTTCCACTACTCTCTGACTATTCTCCAAGGTTTCTCTCAATTTTCTTGCCAACTTTTGGTGCTACTTGATTATTGTCGCTACCTAAGACCTAGTTTTAATGCTACTTTTCGCTGTTTTTGCCACTTTTGCTTACTTTGAGTCTTTCTCCTGCAAAGGTAGTTTGGCTTTTTGGTTAAGCAGGGTTGAACAACACTAGTGGATAGCACACATTATCTACCTCAAAAAAATGTATTTGATAATCTGGCAAATTTCAAGTTAAAAAAATATTGCATTGTCTGTGATTAAAATATTGCAACAGGGCATATTGCTATCTAATCTTATTTGCCATACATTGCCCAAACCTACTGGAGACCAAGGACCCTCTCCAGTGGAATATAACAGGTCAATCCAAAAACAGGAAAAGGTTTAAGTTACTATTTTAAGCTGATCAGCAAACAATCAGAAAACCTAGTTCAGCAACATCTCCTTCAAGTGATACTTCTTACATCAGTTGAGAGTTTTTAATAAGTTTTTAATAGAGGTTCCATCATTTAAGTTCCTCTGAGAGCACACACAGGCTGAGTAGATGCAAACAGCTCACATGGTTTGTCCTCCTCCTGCATTTTGCATTTTTGTAGGCTTGAATAATCTTTTCCTGAGATGTGGATAAATAAAAAGAATAATTTCCAGAACAAGTCCAATGAATTTTGAGAAGATGGTCATCTGATTTCTTTGACATTTAACTCAAGTCTTATGGCAGCTCATCAGAATAAGAACAAACTGGGAGCCCATTTTGACTGAAGACAAAGCTGAACTCACAGATCTGGAAGCCTCTGCATTTAATCCTGAAAGTGTTAAATAAAACACCTTATGTCTGATTAACTTTAAGCAAACTGTCAGATTGTCCAAATCCCTGCTTTGTTCCACTCACATTCACTTTTCCTTCTCTCTCAGTCACTCGACCACTCACGCTGCACATCACTCTGCCTGACCCTGATAACAGCAGGTGAGATGACGAAGGTGAAGGTGCGAAGAAGGTGCTCTAACTATTATGAGTTAATGTGTGTAATGTGATAAAATAAATAAATGGATGCTCATTTACATTTGTAAGTAATGTGATTGGGTATAGACAGGCTACATATATTATTTTTCCAGACATTTCACATTTCCAATATGGCCCTTGTCCACATCAGACTTCATAACCTTGTGCCAGAAACAAATGGGCGACTTCACCGAGACTACATCCAACTCATTAAATCATCTTTTAGATCACATACATTCTAAGTTCCTGTATCTCTGAGCATGTAGAAGCATATAATTTCCTATGTCTTCTATGCGCTTGTACACTTGATGGCACTATACGGAGCTCATTTTTCAAGACATGACATGACATGACCTTTGTACATCAACTATCCACTATTTCTGCATCATATGACTCCTGAACAAAAACCATACAACTGAAGATTAAAATATCCTCTACACAGGATGCATCATGGGCAGTACTTCAGCTCAAGTCAAACAGACTGTACCAGCAGGACTAGAAGCAGCATTTACTGCAGACCGGCTGATTTCACTGCTGTCAGTTCTTAGCTTATGAGTGTGTGGGTGTGTGTGTGTGCGTGTGTTTGTGTGACCACTGAGTATTTTAGGTTGCTTCATGTGTGTGTTTCATGTTACAGAGGGCAATGTGATGGTGCTCACTGCAGCATGAGACGCTGATCTACACAGATGGTCATGTGTCAGTTCAGGCAGGTGGAGGGCATATGGATGACAGACCTCGCACCAAAACTCTGCTTCCGCCACTGAGGAGAAGCTCAGAAGGCCTGGCAGGCTGCATGTTACTTTATCCCAGGCTGCCAAGTACACACACACACACACACACACACTCACACACACACTCACACACACACACACAGTCTGTCCACGGCAGATCACTCCAGAGTATGAACACAACACTCCTCTACATATCCACTTATTCAGCTTTTCTTGGAGAAAATTGAGGCTGCAGACGCGCTGGTATGACTGTATAATCCCGGCTTTAGGGATGTTCAGAGAGAATCGATGGCAAATGAGAGGACAGAGCAGTCGACCGTAGCAACAGATGAGAGTCTAACATGTGGACTCATGCGGGGAGGTGGGGGTAGATGGAGCAGAGCCCAGCTGTGCTTCGCCCTTTCTACCTGCAGCCTTTTCTTCCTCTACGCTCCGCGCTCTGCTCGGCGGCTGTTATCGACTCCGTGTGTTCGTTTACTGACCATCACGGCGGGAGGTCGGGCGCTCTGCGTGCACTCTGTGTGCTCGACCTCCAACATAAGGCCGCGGAGCAGCACGGGGGCAGCAGCTGCTCAGACTGCAGCTCCGTCAGGTGAAGAACAAAGTGCGGCTCTTATTAATGATGATCGGTAGCAGACACAAACAAGGGGGGCTGCAACATCTTAACCAATTAGCTGAATAATTAAATGTTAGGGTGTTAGCTGATAATGAAGTTTCCCAAATTGTTCCTTGTAATAAGGGCTGCTGCCCTAATTGACAGATAAACACACAAGGGAGTTAACTGTGTTGTACAGGACTGTGTGTGTGTATGATAGGGAAATAAATACAGCATGAACAAGAAGCAGAAAAAGATAAATTACAAACATAAAGGATGAAAAGCAGTCACTTCTTTTGCATGTCGACACCCTTCAGTTGCAGACGTTTGGCAAGTGGAAACCCTCATTTGGCCTGAAGTCCATTTTAATACTCTCTTATGGGAAAAACCAGGCTGTTAATGGACTGAGGGGAACACACTCTGACGTGTGTGTGTGTGTGTGCGTACATGACTGAGCTGTACTCGCACTTCTATATGATGATGACTCATCGACAGGTCCGATGTGTCCCACAGAGCTGCTCCTGTCTCCTGCTGCTCTCACTGATTGGACTCCTCATCGCACAGATACACTGTTAAACAAACAGACTGTCACTGATGCTGCTGCTCTATCTCTGCACAGACCACACACTGACAGGAGGAGGAGGAAGAGGAAGAGGAGGAGGCTGACCAGGCAAAAAGGGTTGGTGAAGACACAGAATGGGGAACAAAATGCAGCTCAGCAGGATGAGGTGTTTGAGTCCAGGCCTGCGAGCTCTGCTGGTCCCCTCAGAGCTCAGGATGGGGCTTAGTGTACGTCAGCCAAGAGCACGGTGACATATGTGCCAGTATTTATAGCCAGCAGATCCGCTGAGAGGCCGAGGGGCTGCTTAAAGAAGGTATTATTCAGAACCCAAAGACCAACCTTGCTAACATCAAGCTCCCAGCACATTAGGCAGCAAATAAATGCAACAAGCCAGTTCAACAGTCACAATAATGAAACTCACTGCTTTACAATCTTGTACAGCTCTAAGTCTTAAAAATGAGCACTCAACTGACAATCCTCTCAGCCTATTGTGCCATAAAACTCATTAGCTACCTCACTGCTAGCATTCATCTTCTTCCTCACTGAGACAGCAGGAAAATCAAATCAGCTAACTAGCTACATATTCGCTAAACTTCTGTATGGACAGATATCCCTCAGGATTTAGCTGTTTCGGTTTTTTTATCCTTCAGATATTAATGATATATGATGTTTCAAAAAAATATTTGCTGATCTGCCCCAATTTGACGTGCCCCGCAGTTGGTATTTATATTTTCCTATAGATCGGGGTGAACAAAACCTACACTTCCGGCATGTATTGTGGTTGCAATAGTATTACTACTAATATAAAAGCTAAAGTGTTTGCCAATTCTTTGCTACACTTTGAACCAAAAGTGCTGAAGTTCTTCACAACCAAACGTTTTGGCTAAAACTCTGATACCTTCCAGGTTATTCAATTATTTGCCTTTAAAGATGGGTATGGTGCTTTTAAAGAAGTATCTTTATTGGATTTACAGTGAAAAAATACAACTCCCCTTTATCTGATTTCTACTCTTATTTCAGCCACTGTATGAGAAACATTGTTCCTCTCTGATTGGCTAGCCCTCTGACCTGTCTGGGGCAGAGCTATGGGCAGACCTTGGTGTTCGAGGCCCATCATTTCAGCAAGTGAAGATTTGATGAAGATCTCAGATTTCGTGAGATCAGACTGTTTTGATCAGTGTATAGAAAGATTCAGGGATTTCTACAACATCTGAATATGTAGAAATGAAATTCTGAGTACGTTTAGTCTGAACATCCAGCATTGTTACTTGATATCCATACTTAAGAAATAGGAAAGCGGAATACCCCCGCTTTAAAAGAAAAAAAATTCTTGTTGACAAAGGCTAACCAATCGTAATATTGTTGGCAAAGTTGTATCTCTAAATCTGAGTACACAATAGTGAATGTTCATCAGTTTCTGGTTATGGGGTGACAAGGCAAGCAAAATAGCAAAATAAGCTAGCACCCATATTTTAAAGGTTAACACCAGCATTGAGCATTGCTGTTAAATGCCTTGTGAAAAATGATTTGCGGAAACTTCCAGTTTAAAGGTAAGACCTGTTTAGGTTTACTTACAGCTATAGCTAACAGTAGTATTGGTTTTTAGCCATTGCCAGCTAGTAATTGCATGTACCAGTAACTGATTAAATGCTAATATTAGCAGTTGTTGGACCTTAGTTTGTTGGTCAAGAAAATAATTGGTTATTTGCTAAATAATCCAAAAAACTATTCTGTTGAGGTTTTCCATGAGTAACTCCACAACAATCATTTCTTTTTCTGATTAATTTTTTTTTTGTTCGCAATTAAAACAGGCAATATTAAAAAATATTAAGTAAGATGAAATCTAAATATTTTTACTAAGTGTGGACATTACCAAAATTAGCAAATACACCTCAGCTCACTCTTTTACTACACTCTTGGCTACTCTTGATTTCTTTGATTTAAAAACAGCCAATAAGTTTCACAAATCACTTTTAATCAAACAAATTAACTTTTTCTATTCATTAGTCTAACTCATTCAGGAAAAACAACTTTCCAACACTCTCTGGCAATAACTTTCAAATGAATGCTTGCGTTAGCTGTTCTTAGCCTTTGACCAGTGATTACACAGATGTCACGCTGACACAAGCAGATATCTTGCCAAATATGGACCTATCATTGTCTTTTTATTAACTGATCAATACAAAAATCCAAATTTTGCATTCAAATTTTGAAGTTAGGAGATCAATTTTTCTTCTTGGTTATTAGAAACAGAACACTGGCTGCCAAAGAAGAGTTTAGGCAGAGTTTTAGAAAACAGCTAATGTAATGTTGGTTTAAAGTATAAGTTGGGAATTAAAACCTTTTTTGGTCTTGTTTACATCAAATTGAAATAAATGTGTCTCTCTGGCTCACTGACTGAGCTAAGAGCAGCTGAACACCAACACAATCTTATGAGTCATCAGATATGTTGTTGCCGCTAAGTGTTCAGACACATTCCCCTCTGATATTTACCGTTTGTCATTTCAGTTGGTCAATAAAGAGGTTGTGAAATTATAATCGTCAGTCAAGTACCCAGAAGTTATAGTGCTGAGAGAGTAAACAGCAGTGTTAGCAGAACTGCATTTGAGCTTACAACCCTGACAAACGGCTGCAGTGCAAATACGGTCATTACTGTCATCAGGACCAAATTACAGCAGATATATTCTACCGTTATTGACATCCTCAGTATGCAACTGAAAGGACACAAATAAGAAAGCAGGACAGCAGTTTCTCACTCTGAAACAGCCATTTATGCCTCACTGGGAGATGATAAAGTTAATAACATGCTTCTTGCTTCGCAGCAGAGCGCTCCCCTTCATATTTCATTTAGTGCACCAGTGAGGTAAAGCAAGTCATAGCTCTGACAGATTATAGCTATGATTACCGAGGGATTAGCAGTTTCACTGCAGCCTGGGAACTCAGCAGTGGACGAAGAGGTAGATTAATGCCCCTCCCCCCAAACAATCAGGACACGGTGCAGCTCAGCCACCTCTAGCATGACACCAAAATATGTGTTGGAAGGGTTAATGGTAAGTCAATTAGAGCATGGCACTAATCTGCACAAGCCAAAGGTCATCTCTTAGTAGACAGGCAGATTAGAGCCGGAGGTTCTCCGACTTGGCGTGCTGCTTCACCTGAAATCCACATCCACAATCCCCTGCAAGTGGGCTGTGAGCCAGTAAACAGGCTCCGTACAGGGCCATGCATTATTCAGCTCCCATCCCCTCAAACACATGGTTAACTGATCAGGAGGCGTGGGGAGGGCCAAGGCTGCAACCTGTTTAAAGTCATGCACATCCTGAACCCCCAAGGCCAGGACAAGACGAGAAACGAGAATCAAATGTTCAATAATCAGGCTGCAAATATGAGGCTGGACCCGCAGGCTGATCCACCCGCGGCAACCGTCCATGGAGCGCCGCCTCTGCTGAGTTTTAATCAGACAGTGTGGTCATTGCTGTAAAAGTTTCACGTGTTTTTACACCAGGAACATGAGCAACTGCAGAACAATAGAAGTATCAGGATCACCATCTGATCAAACCCACAACATGGTGTCTCTTGTAACATTGGATGTTGATTCAATGTAGAGAGCCAACACTGTGGCGTTCAGCTTCGCCAAAGAATCAACTGCTTTGCAGATTTTCACACCTCCAGAAATTCCCAAGGTGTCAGGAACAGTGTGGTTATGGTTAACGGTTATTATCACAGTGCTATCGCAAACACACAGATTTGTCAAAATAACACTTTTCTCACGCAGCATGTGTGCTTTTTACCTGTTGGATGGAGGAGCGCAGTGTTCATACTTTAACACTTTTTTTTTGATGCAGCTAGCTCAAGCTAAGCCAGCTACAAGCAACACTTAGACTAATTTGGTGACAGTTAAGTAAATGCAAACCAAAAAAAAAAAAAGATATTTGATCTATTTTGAGGCACTTTATAAATTCAGCTATGTATACAACTGAGGTTAAGCTCCTCATACTCTGCATGGTTAACCCCTAATCCTCACTACACTCTACATGAGAGAGCACCAGCAGCAAAACCAACCAAATTACAATGTTTTTTTATTTGAATTTCCTTATTGCATCAATGCAACACAATGCATCATCAGTATAATGCAGTGTGGGACATTGCTGCATTTCACCTTAACACCCTGTTCCTGTTTTCAGTTCTGCTGCTTGTGAAGACTTGGAAAAGGAGGGATTAACCCTTTAAGACCAACCATGCCAGGTCTGTCAGAGAATACCTTTCAATTGTCACATGCTGTAGTGTGATTTTCTTTTGCTGTTGTTGGTTTTTTTCATATTTAACTCAAGTTTTACATAAAAACAACCCCTATATTCCAAAATTTAATGAAACATATAGACTTATTTCCACACTAAATAATTAAATTTCTAAAAAGTGCAATAAACCATAAAAGGATGCAAATTTTACTTTATTTTTCTAAGTACAGAAATGTCATGGCTTCATTCCTCAAAAGCCTATATGTTAAAAAATGTGTTAATGTGTATCGAAAGAAGGAAGCAGTACAAACGGCTGCAGTCTAGATTGTAATGTTTTTTTTCTCGTTACTCCTTATGCTTGATTTCTCCAAATACATCAGTAGAAAGAAAATGTTCTGTGATATGTTGAAACTCAATATGAAAGTTTAACTCCCCAGATTTTACATGAAAAAGTGATAGATCTTTCTCATCTGGTTCCAAATCTACGATTGATCGAAACTTGACATGCAAATCATGGCACCAATGCTACAGTGAGCTCTAAAGGATGAACGGGTGAAGAATAAGGAATAAACTGTCAGGGATGCACAGATCCAGCTATTTAAATACCAAATACCAATACCTAACAGGCTAATAAAGATACTGATCCAATCCAATACCACTATCTATTTGACAACCTTTTCCTTATTAAGAGAAACAAAAAAGGTTCAGTTTCGTAAAATTTCTCCTTTTTTTCTTCTTTCATGCTTCTACCAAGCAAAAAAGCAAAGACCTGCTGGTGTTGATGGCACAATAATAAACACATGTTATAAGCGCAGAGGAGTGGGAAAAAAAAAAGAGTTGAACAGATTTGTACTATGGATTAGCTCTATTGTCACCCTTTCAGGATTTAACTTTTTGACCCTGTATCACACTGATATCAAATATCAGGATCAGATCAGTGCATTTCTCATGGCTGCATGATATCGCCTCATTTTATCTGCAGAAACTTAAACTAAGCGACAGGTCTTGGAGAGAGATCCCTATGATGTTGGGAGTATTTAATAAAACAAAAAGTTGACTTTAGAGGTTATTGGCTTGTTAACCTGCATGGAAATATTTTTTCATGGGTAATATCCATGTCCATGGTTAAAATGTTGGGACTCAATCCAATGCAACATGTATGTGTATGTACCTTTAAGGCTGAATGCGACGAGTAGGTTGTTTCAGACAGTGTTATCTAACTTAGATGCCAAAAACCTGGTTGTAATAGGAAATAAAAAGTAACACACTCTTTTAAGTTTTTCTATTTGTACTTGATCACATCTTGAAAATGATGACAATGACATGACCTTAATGTCGCATCTGGCCTTAAAGGTAAATACTGTATTGTTTTGAATATAAGACTTTTTTTTACCTGAGAGATCCCCTTTGAAAAACTGGAGTTGTCTTATTTTCAAGGACTAGGCTTTAAACAGAATTGCCGCTCCACAGAACTTCCCCACGGTGGCAGAGAGGAACAGGAGGGGGCTGGGAGACTTAAAGAGTTATTTTCTTTCTGCGTTTTGTTTGTTTTGATTTCCCATTATTTTTCACTATTCTCTATTTGCTCTACGGAGTGTGCTCATCTCTGCCTGCGTGTGATCGCCTGTGTGTGTGTGCACTCACATGTTTGTATCAGAGGCCGTAAGGAACATTATTCAGAAATGCCCCATCTGTATGCATCGGGGCAGAACTCTACCACGCATGATTCAGAGAGTAGGAGAGAACGCGCGATCACAAAGAGATAGAAATGACATCCTGTCATGTAAATAACATGAACAACGTATGGTTACTTAGTCTGTTAAATAAATTAACAAAAAAAAGCATAGACTTGATCTATAAGAGAAGTAACCCACTGATTCATTGCCCCACCCACTGTGACATTGGGTACACTAGATATTGCACTATTATTAAAAAAAAAGTCTCTTATTCAATCATAATTTTACACCATTGTGACATGAATTGTCAATATTTTATTAAAAATTTCAAGGAAATGTTCTTTGTTGTAAAACTTTTTTTTTCATCAAAAAGCCTTTTTCCATAAACATGTCTTGAAAAAAGGGGGTCGTCTTATATCAAGGATCGTATTGTATTCGGATCAGTACGGTATAAATGTTGCAATTGGTCTAAATGAGTTAGACTTTGTTAACACTCAGGGGGTTGGCTTGTTTATTTTTTAATTCATTCTTCATATATGGGAAGATAAACTTATTTCTTTACGTTTCTTATTTATCTCCCAAAGGTTTGCCTGTGGACAGTGGAGCTGTTTCTTCACATGAAGTGGGGGCAGTTAATCTTTCAAGGATGCAGAGTTGGACAGCGTTGTTGCCTGATGAAACACAGGCCTGCTGTGAGGAAACTGGTCCATGAGAAATCCCTAAACCTCTGCTTGAGACAACAATAAATGACCCTTCGAGGAAGTGCTTCTCTGCGATGTACTCTAAGGGCAGGAGCGCTCACCTTGAGCTGCCAATGAAGGGCAATGGTGGGGCTTAAGAAAACAAAGCCTTTACCACAGGACTTCCATCATAAGTTATGTTCACATGGAGCACAACATTTAGGAACCAGAGCCATTTCTGAATAAAAAAATTCGACATGCAAAAACCTCAAACAGATAAAAATACGTTGAAATAAAGAGGAGTGTCTTCTGCTTCTGCTTGTGGATATTTAGATCATGCGTAGGGGATGGGCATTTCAAACAAGAATACTACTTGACAGTCACTGCTATCTACTGGCTGATTAGTCAATGAGTCCCTAACCCTGAGGCAGATGTAAAGAGAAAGACTGGTGACTTATGATGCAAAGTTTTTGTAGGCTAGTTAGGTATAGCTAACACAAATGGATATGATTGATGCATGAATTTGTTCTAGTTTTACCTGGCTATAAGTTTGCACTGCCTCTTTTTTTTTTTTTTGAGTGCTTTTCCCTTCACTTAAGTATCTCAAAATGCTGCACCTGTTTTACTTGAAAGTGGAACTAATGCTTTTTTGTGTTACGTTATTATGGAAGTTTTGTTATCTAATTGGAAAGAGGACAAACATCATAAAACAAAAAGCCTAGTGGATATATATCAAATTACAAGCAGCAGCTGGTAGAGACAATGGAGAAAAATACATTTTTAAGATGGGAAAATATTCACATGAATTGTTTCATGTTTACATAATTATTTGAAAATAGAAACTTTGCACTCAAATCATGTTTCTGCCTTTTGGCTGTGACTGGATACATTACTGGAGTAGGGATAAGTATGGAGAACCAGTTTCTGTTAAGAATGAATAAGAAATAGTTGAGTCTTTTTGCTAAACAATTCCCTTATCAATTCTTAACATTATGCCGGCACAACCAGACCTTATGTCGACACTTCTGCCCCAGCTAGCTTAGCTTAGCAGATAAATGACAGTTTCCCTTGAAACTAAACACAGAAATGTATGTTACTCTCTCACAAGAGATTCTTATTCAATACAGTCAACATGTTAAACATCTCCTCATGTACCAAAAACAAAAGAGAAAACATGTTGCAAGCTTGATGCTATCATATACAGGGGATTGCACTGGTATGGTAGCACTTAGCATAAATCAATATAACTTTGGCTTTAAAACAGCATTTCAACTTTCATCACAGAAACATATCACAATAACGTATTGTGAAAAATACCAAAAAGTTAAAAAAAATCAAAATACTAACAGGTAAATGTTTTCCAGGCTCATGGCTGACTTCATCTAACTACGGCAAGCTCAAGGTTCCAAACAACTCAAAACAATGAAAGGTGACTTGCTCCAGCCGATATCACAAAACAAAAATTAAACTCAAAAAATATATATATTGATAGGAGAAAAGATAGTGGATAGTGCAGAAAACAGGTTAAGCGTGAGCTGTGACTACGGGAAAGTGGCCAAACGCTGGATTCAAACCCGGGCTGCCCAACGGAGGGTGAACCCCATAGAGTACAACCTTAACTAGTAAACCATCTGCTCTCCCCACTGTGCAACTTGTTTTTTTTTTTAATTTACACCCACAGAAGTGTTAATCCATGAACCACTTTCATATTTACGAACTTATATACTCGAAAAAATATTGCTGACATAGAAAACCTGTAAAGCTACTTTTTGCACACAGAATATTCACAGCAAGAATTGACAAGGGATTTGGAAAAGAATCTGATCTATAAGCAGAATCAATGAGGGCAGTGGTATCAATGAAATCTTATCAATACTTATCCTTAGACTGGAGCAAAGCAAATCTCTCCTATAGCCCGACAGATATTTTTAACCACCTTCAACCATAAAAAAACAACATATGATTAAATGAACAGCAGCGATGATGTTATTTTTCCAACAATGCGTTATCTGTAGTACCACAATAGCAGTGCACTGGACTGGACTGAAATGTTTAAAGCCTGTAATCTCATCACTTCATCTTGTGTCCATAACAACAAGAGAGGTTTGAATCTCTAATCAGAAAGATTTAATTTGGACGTAAGAGAAACTGCATGTGAGCAAAGCTGTTGTTCAAATCCAACAATCTCAGTGTCGTTTTCTTAAACCTGAATCAGGCCATATCCTGTACCCCAACACATCAGACAGGTGACCAGTCCAGGTACTCGCCCTTATCAACTGAAATCTGCTCTTTCCTCTGCTTAGAACAAGACACACACTAAAGATTAGTGATAAATGGAGGGATAGTTGACGTTAACTACATGCTGGTTTGTGCATCTTTCAGCAGCAGTGAGGGACATAAAACATCCCTTGATGTGTCTGAGTGAGACGCTCTCACCAGTGAAATTGTCATGTGATGATAAGATTCGAGATGTGTTAGTATGTGTGTGTGTGAGAGAGAGAGAGTGTGTGTGTCAAGGTTAGAAAAATTGCTTCTCCACCCAATTGGATGTAATTATTCAGCCATTTGGTACCAGGACAGACTCTGTATCAGTTCATAAACACCAGGTAACAGTAAGAAATAGATGTTAGGGTACTAAATCATCTTTATTACCACAGTCTGCCTCTGCAACACACACATACACACAAACACACAGGCTGCATAAAGACCCAAACATGATGTGACTAAACACTCCAGCTGTGTTTCACTCTGACAACAACAACTTCAGCTGTGCGTCTTCACTGTAGGATCTCTGATACTACACTACATCAACATCTGCACGGGCTCCTGATGCGTGTGCGTGTATCTGTGTGCGTGTATCTGTGTGCGTGTAGCTGTGCGCGCACGGATCCTGTATGTTTTGTGAGGGCACATTGATAGAAGAGGGATAGATAACGCACAGTGGAAGGTTAAGTGATAATCAAGGCCCATTCAAAGAAAGAAAGGAAGAAAGAAAGTGCTCAACGATGAGTCTGACTCTTAATATGCAGACATCGCAGCAGTTATGTATGCCGAAGTTCCCGTGTGCACATCCACAGAACAGATTATCACAGTGCGGCTCAATGCGACTTCTTACCTCTCAGACGGGTTCAGATGTTCCCTCTCTCCAGGAGACGCAGTCCATCCTGATCACTCTGTAGTTTTTACTTCAGCATTAATCCAAACCGTGTATTATTTCCATCCTCGGGTTGGATCCCTGTGCTGCTCCTGCTGCTGCTGCCGGATCACTCTCTTCCCAGAGCGCGTTAAAACGGATCGAGGCGCGTACCGCTCCTCCACCGCTCCGAGCGCTCTGCAGGCGGAAAACACCACCAGCACCGAGCATCGATCACATCCGAATCTGGGCTCTTTTTTTCAAGTTTCAGGCAAGGCAGGAAGCAGCGATAAACTTTCACGGAGTGGGACCTGTGTTTGCCCCTCTCTTTTCCAAACAGCCGCTGACACCGCGATGGGAGAAATACAATCCTGTCCGCGCGCTGCGCTGCTGTCTGCGTTTGGATCTAAATACCTGCAGTGTGCGTTTCCTCCATGCGCCGAGCAACTGCGCCCACTGAGAGAGAGAGAGAGAGAGAGAGAGAGAGAGAGAGAGAGAGAGAGAGAGAGAGAGAGAGAGGTGGCAGATGGAGCTGAATTTCATGAACAGGACACTCGTTAAAAATGCAAACAGTGTGTTTCATATCACGTTCAGAGAGCTCATTAACAGCAGCAGCACTTGTTACAGAGGCGATGATCTTAGTTATGAATATGATCCGGGAACAGATCTGACAAATCCCCCTGGAACCGGTCAAGTGTTTACCTCTTACCCTATAATCATTTAGAAAATCATTTAAAAAAATCAGAAGAAAATGTTTTGAGTTCAATTCAATGCTTTGGCTCAGAGGAAAGTAAATAAAATCAAAAGTAGGAGAAAAAAAGAAGATGTGAATTTTGTCACATATTAGATTTTAAAAAATGGATGAAAAAGAAAAACCTCAAGTGCACAGGTGTCCAAAAAAAACTTCATCATTCAATATAAATGATGTATGAATAATATATTATTTTTCATAGAGCGCTATCCAAACTCAATGACACTGTACAAATATTAGATCAGTACTGAACAGGAATATGGACAAACTTACTCTTCAATCAAAGATAAAAAAAAAAAAAAAAAACTGTATATTTGCCGATAAGCTAACATAAATTGGTGAGTTTTTAACAGATTTGATGGGTCAGGGCAGTTCCACAGTGTGGGGGCAGCTGTGCCGCCCATGGGTCCTAGGCTTGGTTCTGTGAGGTGTGAGGTAGGATAGAACCTGCTTCTGGGAGAGAACAGTGAGGTCAGCAAAGAGGACCACTGGTCATGAAGAAGGCCAATGAGAAAGAGAAAAGGCCTGGAAGTGGAGGTGGTCAGGTAAAGGGACCTGCTGGTGGAGGATGTCACTGAGGTACACTGTCAAATTTTTGAGCGTAAAATCACAGTAAATTACTGGCTAAATTTTGCATGACTTTCACAGTAATCTTCAGTTATTTATAGCTGAATGTTCTCACGGTAACTTCTTGTAACTTCACAGCCATAATGTTATAGGAATTCTTCATGAAATAACTTTATTCTTTAGTTTTACAACAACAAGATAAGTGATATTACAGTAATTTCCTGTTGTCTTACACTTTTATACTATAGTTTTACAGCTGTCATTATGCCATGAGTGATGAGGGCACACAGTGGACATGACAACCTGCTGTACATCATACGGGTGACATGAGCTGTCTTTGCCCAGGCTGTCTCCTCTTCGCAGCTTGTATGTTAAATTACAGATTGTGACTGCAAACTATGATAAAGTACTGCTAACAGGAGTTACCAGCCTACACTGTGGAGCACACTGTTCACACCATGTGGCATAAACAGTGGATCTACTCCATAGCCAGTCCACACCGTGAAGCATAGACAACGGGTCAATGCCTCGTGTCTCCAGTGTGACTCATCCATGTACAGCAAGCTCTTATGTCCACGGTGTGCCCTCCTCACATATGGTTACAAGGTATTACAGTATCTTCCTCTAAAATGTATGCCTGTTTTTTTTTTTTCAGAGTAGATTTTTATCATTGTAATATTTTTTCAAAGTAAAAGTCAAAAGAACATCCACCAGGTTTGATGGCATCTTCTGTTCATAAAGTTCACAGAAGTCCATTCCACAGATTCAAATTTTACAGTAACACGTTTTGGTCTTACAGAGGATTTTGAATTCAGTATTTATTATGAAACAGCTGTTAAATGCTGTGAAGTCTAGTATTACTTGTGGTACCACAGGGGATTTTGATTACAACATTTAACTTCATAATGATACAGTTAAAAACTGTGTAATCCTGGTCATTTTTAACAGTGTAGAGACCAGTCCTGGAGCAGGTCAGAGAGGTAGAAAAAGCAAGAAACTGTGAAAAAGTGACAAACTGGGTGAGCAACGTCTGTCTCCACAAGCCGCTTTTTACTTAAACTATCATTTCATGGTATTACTCTTTACAGTTATTTTATTCTATTTTAATATTTGTTGCAATAATTTACTTTTACTTTCAATAACATTGCAGCACTTGCCATCCCAGGTTTGTTTGTGTTAGCAATAAGTTACAGTTTACATCGCAGTATAGAGTAAATGGAAGTACACACTAAATATTTTGTTATACTTACTCTCATTTAATCACAGTCAAAATGTTTCTTTGTTCATTCTTCTTACCTTTTGTTTGCTTTGCTTTTTGAGCCATGTGGTGCCCAGCAGGTAAGAGGAGCTGACCCAGCACTTCCTGGATTTCAGTAGAATTGGTGATGTTATCGCTGACATCACCAGGTCAAACCAAGTGTGTGTGTGTGTGTGTATGTGTGTGGGGTTTAGTTCCTGAAAGTTTCCTACATTCTTGGTTTATATTGATTCGGGAACACATGTTTTTTTCTGTTTGAAGGTCATTTGGTTAACATGATGAGTCAATATCAAATTGGACGTGTATTAGTCATCTTTGTTTATCAGTGAAGAAATGATCTTTTGTCTGCTGTGTCCAACTCAGCTGCTTCCAGCTGATGCTGATTGGGTAATTTGGTGCAGTCTGTGATAGCAGGCAGGTGTGTGTTTGTATGGGAGAGAGAGCAGGCTGGTCTGCCTCTAACACAGGCCTGGTTTTAATATGATCCCGAGTTTATTTGATTTTCTGATCTTTACATTTATGTTCATTTTGTTAAGTGAAATCATGTTCTTAAATCTCTGTAAATAAACACTAACTTTTGAAAATTAAGAAGTTTGCAGTGTTGCCTTCCTGCTACCTTTCTTGATAGATATATCTAGCCCAACTACTCCACAGTGGAGGTCAGTGACGTATTTTCAAGCACAAGTACAAGTACACACTAAGGCTGCACAATATGACCTAAAACCAATACCTCCATATTTTTTTTGGCTCTATTGCGATACACGATATATCTCATTATTTTATTTTCTCTTGTAAATCACCATATTAAATGTTCAATTCAACAGTTTAATTAATACAATGACACCACTATAATGATTCAACTAGATATTTGAGTCAGATTAATGAAATTTGCAAAAAGGGAAAAATCTAAATCAGTTTAAGTTTAACAAACCTTCTATTCTAAAACACACTTTATGTAGGCACATAGTTTTAGCTCCAGTAAAATATTTCATTCAGATGAATGATGGCTGAATGGATCACATTTATGAAATTCATAAAATTTGGTCATCAGAGTAAAAGAAACCAACTATAAAGAAAATTACACACTGAAGTCTCAAAACATTTACCTGACAATTTACGCTCGATGGCTCCGATATATTCACTTTATACATCCCACGTGCAACAACTCCCAATATATCAAATATATTCGATATAACCCCCAGCCCTAGTTCAAACTCTACTTGGTTTCACCGTTCAAAACAACAGCTATTTTGTATAAATGCATTGCTCATTGCTTTGCATCCTGGGAAATGTTGTCTTCAGCAAAGAAAAATCATTTGCTTCCAAACAAATGCACCCTTTGGCAAGAGTCACATCTCTAAAGCAGTAGGTGATTGTGCTCATGGGAAATGGAGTCTTCATCCCAGAAAAAACATAACTGATTACAGACCTTTTTTAGGTACCAGATGTGAACTGTGATATTTTGCAGCTCAGTTTGAGATCATCGTAAAAAAGAAGTGAAACTTAAACAAGGTCAAACTGGGGATCCAAATCATCCAGAAAGCCAAAGAAATGTTCACAAATGTTATATATAAGTCATAAAAACTGCTTTCATCAGTAAATCCCAAACACATGGCAGCATTTGTAGCTGTCCCTTTGGGGGGGAGCATCACCTTCTGTATTTGGGCTTAGTCAAATCTGTTGTGCTTTAGAATATTAATCCACACATGAGTTCGAAGAGAAAACCCTTGAACTCAGCAGGGAGGTTGGAAACACCTCTACAGGCATGAACATATTTTGGGCTTTTGTCCGTCTTGGGAGCTGGTGCAGGACTCTGAATGCATCATTAGATACCACCTGAAGCTTTTTCATTTTGCTTTACTTTAGCTGCTCCACAGGCGGCTGTACAGTAACACAGCGTGTGTGAGAGTGCAGGAAGAGGGGAAACGCTCACAAAGGAAACAAATATGACTTTTATCTTTCACAGAAGCAGTTAGACTTCCCATCAACTGTGGGGGAAAAAAAGAGAAAACCAGCAGTGAAGTTCAGGAGTCATAAAGTTTCTGACTGGAATAGTTCTCTCAAACATTTGATGGGAAAAGAAGTCGACTGTAGGATGTTATTGTTCAGTTTATCAGCTCAGGGTTCACAGACTGTTTCCTACTCTGTGAAATCAGCAGTTTGGTCTTTAAATATTGAAGAAGATACTCACCATTCATAGGTTTGTCCAAAAGCACTTAGCTGGTCTGACTTTGGTGCAGACTCTTATGTTGGTTCCCGACAAACTCAGTGCCTATGGAGCTGTTGCTGTAGCATTTAGCAATTTATTAGCTCATTCACTGGTGACACATTATGAGATCATTTTACTTCATGACATAAAGCAGAACAAGCGTAGCATGTTCATATTTACTGGGTATTATGCTGTGTATGCAAAGCGGGACTTGGACATGTCAGCATGTGTCTATGAAAGCCACAGCATCATACAAATCTTTTGTAAGCGATGGTTTTTGTGTATTTAGCTAAGCAAATAGGTCCGAGCCTCCTATTGGATAATTTATGCAGGGGTGATTTTCTTTCAGCCAGCAACAAATTATTTAATCTAATTTCTTGAACAACCATGGAGAAAGACACGTCCTACGGTCGTGGAAAAGATGTTAGTCTGTTTAAGAAGGCTCAAATAATTGGCATTAAGCAGAGAAAACATCTAAGGAGGTTGCAGAAACTACTAAAATTGGGTTAAGAACTGTCCAACACATTATTAAGAACTAGAAGAATGTGGAAAACCATCGTCTTCCAGGAAGAAATGTGATGAGAAAAAATCCTGTGTTGATGCACCCATAATGCCTAGTGCCTACTGTACGAGCCTGTGGGGGCAGTGCTATTATCTGGGGTTGCTGCAGTTGCTAAGGTCTAGATTCAGCAACATTATGTTCCCAAAGCACGAGGTCAGCTGACCACCTGAATATACTGAATGACCAGGTTATTCCATCAATGTTTTTTTTTTTCCCTGATAGCACGGGCATATTCCAAGATGACAACGCCAGGGTTCGTGGGGCTCAAATTGTGAAAGAGTGGTTCAAGGAGCATGAGACATCTTCTTCACATATGGATTGTCCACCACAGAGTCCAGACCTTAATCCCATTGAGAATCTTTGGGATGTTCTGGAGAAAACGTTGTGCAGTGGTCAGACTTTACCATCACCAATACAAGATCTTTGTGAAAAATTAATGCAACACTGGATGGGAGTAAATCTTGTGATATGGCAGAAGCGTATCTAAACAATGCCACAGTAAATGTGTGCTGTAATCAAAGCTAGAAGTGGTCCAAAATATTAGAGCATGTGATGTTTTTTTGTGACAACTTTTCTTTTGGCCAGTCAGTTTACATGTAAGGTCTTGTCACACAAGCCTTTTTCAGTTTGCAAGTTTGCATTTGTTAACCATTTCTTACAGTTATAGTGCCTTTTCAACTGCAAGAACTTTGCCCAGGAACTATGTGCTTTTTTAGACCCTGGGCTGAATGTGTCAGTGGATATCCAGAGTGCTACTTGCTGTTCAAACACAGAAGAAGTCCTCAGGAATGCATCCTAGCTGAGGTGTGTGCGTCAAAATATCCTCAACAGATAAGTGAGTAATGATGTTTTAAAGCTGTTGGAGAAGGATACACAGGAAACATGGGTCATTCTCTGCTGTCGTCAAGCTTTAGATGGAGGTGTGTTTCACTGGTCGAAGCGGTTATGACAATGTATCCATCTGCAGAGCAATAAATCACAATTAAAACCAGCACAATCTGAATAACTTCAGTATTTGCAGGCTAAGTGTGGTGCTTCATGTAACAATTGCAACCTGTCCATCTCTTCTGTAGTCTTTGCTAAATGGCATTTTTTTCCACTGTCCTCACTTTATAATTTACCTATAATCTATCTTTGTCCCATGGTGGAAATGCAGACAAACAATGGACCAGAGAAACCGTGTGGTTTCTGGAAATGTTTTAATAGGAATTAAAAGTTAGTTAAAGAGGCAACTTTTACAAATGGTTTTGCTATTATACCAAACCTAATACACTGGTGTGAATTTTTTCTCGTGGTTGTATTTTTTAGTTTCACCAGGTATTTCTTTTTTGAGTTCATTTGTTCCGAGGCTTGAGACGATGGTTGCATTTCATCATTTTTAAATGACCGTGGAGCCGCGATGGCCACTGACCAAACATTCATTTTTGATAAGCAGGGCAAAGGATGTGCTGAATATGCAACAAACTGGTTATTTTTGTATGAGAGGGAAAGAAAAATCATACTCTGTGCTGAGCCAAGGTTACTGTTGTGTAGAAAGCCTCAATGGAAACTTGGGAGCATTTCTTCCTCAAGGCCAAAGGACAACAAAGCATTGAAGCATCTCATCTTTAATGTAGCACTGCTCACGCAATTAGCACATTCCACATTAAGTGGTGTCTCCTATAGGATATGTTTCCTATTGTTTAAAACACAACATGACTCTGAATAACAGACTGCGGGCACAATATGGAAATCAAAGCATGCATAAAGGCAGACAGAGTCCTTCAAACAGATGAATTAGTGACTTAAATGCACTGCAGCATGTGTAAGATGACATTTAAAATACATTTAAAGCCAGATTAAAGCCCCGCCCTAGCTTTTTAAAAAGTGCCTGTGTTGACTGGTGCAGAGAGAAGAGCTCTGTCTGATACTGAGGCTGAATGTGAGGAGGTCCCAGCTGCACCGGCTGAATGTTAGAGCTAATCTATAATGCTCT